>SSNR01000008.1:3305395-3361424 GCA_006937965.1 Callopanchax toddi | reverse complement strand
GAACCCCCCCCCCCCCCTCCCCTCCCCCAAAAAAAGTCATAGCTTGATGAAGCTAGGAGGATCACATCATCTTCAAAGAGCAGAGACGAGATCCACCAGGCCTGGTACTCTATTTTACCCATGAAGGTCTTCTGAACGGCTCTCCTCCACCTAGAACCAGTCTGCCATAGAAGACCCTACCAGGGATAAAGTGCCCTGGACAACATGGCTCCTATAGGATCATTACGGCTATAAATATAAAGGGTTGTTCCTAACTAGGCTGCAAATTCAGCACACGTTCACAGGAAACAAAAGGAACAACCTGTGTCTTTATGTTGACATGATGGTGAAACGGTGTGTGACTCTAAACCAGACTCTGTGAAGGTGTCGACAGTTATCTTAGATTTCCTGTCTGGAGCTATCATAACAATCGAGTCCGATGAATAGAACGACTTTCTGTTCAAAGGAAACTATTCCTGGCACCTGGCTTTGTTTCTTTAATGAACTGAAAGCTCTAAAGTCAATCACATGTTTGTGTCCACAGACCGTAGCCATTTGAAGTTTCAGGTTCAGGATGGATGTCACAGGAAAATCTTCCTCTTTAAAGTCAAATCAGACACTTACGGCAAGCCATTTGTATATTTATTCAATATCCTTGACAACAGACATCTTTATTCAACTAGTTTGTGACTATCCTGTACTACGCGCACACGCTGTTGCTCTAGTTGTAAATTCATTGACCAAACATTCACTAGTAGTAACTCTAACTACCCAGATCAGAAGTTGTACTAGTCAAAGTGCTGCACTAGTTGCCCAAAATGCACTAGTACCCAACTGGACTAAGCCAGTCAGCAGCTGTGTCATTCTGGTTACCTGGTGGGCATCAACTGTTGGTAACTAGTTGATAACCAAAAATCTTCCTTAGTTTACTGGTTAAAACTATGATGCAAACTTGTTGATTAGTTATGCTTAAATGTCAACTAATTAACTAGTGGTCCTCCCAGTTAACTGGTAGGTAAACTGAATATTTGAGCACATTAGTTGATTTTTAGCTAGTTAACGAGTAAGGTTGAAAAGGTCCTCTATACAACTAGCTGGTGAAAATGTGTAACATTAACAGTTAAATAAACCTTTTAGGCAGTTAACTAGTTAACCATTTACAACCGTGTTAACTAGTAAAGTCAGGACATGTTAACGAGCATTTGAAACTTTACCAGTTGACTTATTATTATTATCGCTTAATAATTTAACTAATTAAGTACCGTATTAATGCTCACATGGACTAGTTAAAGGTTTTAATTACTATTTATTAGTAGAACTAAAGCTACCCAGTAGTTTACTAGTAAACAATTTGTTTACAAGTTAAGAATTTTTAGCCCTACTGGTTAGACTATAACAACCATATGTGTTAACTAGTTAACACATAGCTACTAGTTAGCTTTTTAGTTGACTAGTTCAAGGTTTAGATCACACTAGTTACCTAATGATTTAACTAATAAAGACTAAAAGGATACTTAATTGACTGGTTAAAGGGTTAATGTTTTTAGATGACGTTATTTAACTAGGTAACTAGTGCTCATATTTTGTGCCCTACAAGTTAACTAGTATTGACTAGGTAACAATTTTTTTCTTTACTAGTTAAAGTTTTAACGAATTAACTTGTAAGCTTATAAAGTTTTATTAGTCAAACTAGCTACAAGTCTCTAGTTGTTAGGTTCAACTTTTTAAGTCACTAATATAAAAACAAACAGGGTTTGTGTTGATTAGTTCTCTAGTTTTAGACTCTCACTAGTTAACTAGTAGCCCATCGTCAGTTATCTTGTAGTTTGATCCAGTAGTTTGTTAGTGCTTTATGAAGAAGGTCACCTGTAAACCTTGAGCTACCAGTGCAGCACTTTAACTGACTAGTATGTTAACTAGTTGTATCACAAATGTGTTACTAGTGAGAGTATTTGTTTAACCAGTGAACCAAGGTGTCAAACTAGTGCAAACAATTGTGTAAGTAGTGCAATGGAGACACAAACTAGTGAAGGAAAATTGTGCTTGATTTAAGGTTTACAGATTAAATGCACAAATGGCTTGCCATATTTATATATTCACCATAAGTTTGTGTACTGTGACTATCCGGCACACGCTATGTTTTAACGACGTCAAACAGTGGCTCAGTGACAACTATTTGCAGGTGAACTCTGATCAGACTCAATCACTAATTTTTGCTCCAGAGAACCAAATGAGTGACATTAAGCAGCATCTTGGTTTTTTGGCTGCTTCTGTCAAACCAAACGTCAGAAACCTTGGTATCATTCTAGACTCTGCCATGTCATTAGAGGAACATTCACAAACATTAATCCGTAACTGCTTTTTTCAATTGAGAAATATCTCTAAGATCAGAACTCAGTGTCAAAAGCAGAACTAGAGATGATTATTCATGCTTTTATTTCATCTCGCCTTGATTACGGTAACAGCCTTTTTATTTGTTTGAATAAGAAATATCTGTCTCGCCTCCAGTCAGTTCAGAACGCTGCTGCAAGGCTTTTAACCAACACACGTAAGAGTCAGCAGCACATTACTCCAGTTTTAAGATCCCTGCACTGGTTACCAGTGCATTTAAGAATTCATTTTAAACTTTTAGTTTTTACTTTTAAAGCCATGCGTGGTCAGGTCCCTGTTTACATTTCAGACCTTTTAAAACCCTACAGTCCTCCTCGTAGTTTGAGGTCTACTAGTCAGAGGCTGTTGGAGGTTCATAGATCACATTTTAAGTCCAGGGGAGATAAATCTTTTAAAGTAGTGGCTCCAAGATTATGGAACGCTTTACCTCCTCCTCTGCGTAGCCTGGATTCTGTTGACTCTTTTAGGAAACAGTTGAAAACTCATTTATTCAGGCTGGCTTTTAACTGATTATAGGTTGCATGATGTTTTTGTTTTATCATGTTTTTATTTTGCATTTTATCATGTTCTTATCATGTTTTTATTTTGCGTTTTATCATGTTCTTTTCAAGTTTTATCCTTTATGTTTTTATAATTGTTTTTATTGTAAAGCACTTTGTGGACATAGGCCTGAGAAAGGTGCTATATAAATAAAGTTATTATTATTATTATTATTATTATTATTATTATTATTATTATAAGGACTTCTCAGGAAGAATCTGGTTGTAAAGCCTGACCTGGTCTGGTCAGACTGGTGTTTGATGAGAATTTCCCATAAGGTGTGTTTGTTTCTCGTCACTTTGAGTCCCATAAAGTTTCCTCCCACCTCCGACACAAAAGAGTCAACGACATGAATCAAACGTTTTACAAGAACAGGCGAAGAATCAGGAATGTAAAAACACATAACTTTCTTTGACAGGTCAGAATTATCGTCAAAGTCAGTGAACAAAAAAAATGTATGTTTGTGAAGACAAGCTAATGTGTAACCTGAGTAAACTGATTGGTAAATTTCAGTTTTTTAAATTTTTTTTATTGTTTTGGAAAACAAAAGCAGCCTTTATGGTTCTTGCAGCGATCTGGAGTTTCCTACACTTCCTTTTACTCATATGTGTTTAAGCTTTTTAATGATGGCTAATCTAAGATGCTAATCTAAAGTTAGAAAAAGTTTAAAAGTGGGATGTGACATTTTAAAAGTAACTGTTTCAACACATTTATTTAGGAAATTACAAGGATTTCTAAATGTAATACATAAAAAAATGTAATGGTAAAAATAAAAAGATTTCAAATTAAATCTAAATACCTGAAGATAAAACTAAATATTTAGAACTGCATCACATTGCTGTTTTAGACTACCAAAATAACAGCAGGGTGACGCTCAGAGTCTCTGATAATAAGAATGAATGAATCAGTTCAAACATGAACTATTAGTTAATTGTTAGTTAAATATTAAATTTTAAACCATCACTTTAATATTTAGATTTCAATATTTAAATGTGATTATTTAGATTTTATTCTAAATATTGAGATTTAACTTTGAATCCAAAGACTTCTGTTTAAATTTACATATTTCAATTAAATTCTACTTCATATATTAAGATTTGATTCTAAATATTCCCTTACAGAAAATCACATGTGAAGTTGATTTGGAATTAACAACTGACATGTATGCAGTGCATGTAAAAAAAAAAAACATGTTTTCCACATGTCTCCTGTATGAATTTGAAAAAAAAAATGTAAATTTCACATGGAAAAAAAAATCATCAAAAATCATCAAAAAATCACATGTAAAAATGTGTTAAATTAACATGTAAAGCTCATGGTATGCATATGTGGATTTGGAAGACTTTTCCATGTTACATGTTAAGTTCATGTGTTTTTTTTTTCCTCTAAGGGTTTTAAATGTAATTTGAAATAATTAGATTTGATTTGAATTATTTAGGTTTAACATAACTAAAATGTAGTCTAAATATTTGAAATGAATTTCATATGCATTTCAATTTGACTCCAGATATTTTAGTTTAATTTTATGTATTTAGATTTTAAATATTTAGGCTTGACTTTAAATTTAGATTTTTTTAAAATTAGGTTATTTTTAAAAGTAAGAAGAAAAAAAAGAAGCAATAAAACAAAAGTCACAAAAAAATCGAAATTATGGAAGCCCATTTCTGCCTTTTTGAAATATATTTTTTGATACTTATCTCATAATTATGAGATACTAAGTCATAATGATGAATTATGAAATAGTATCTCATTAGTATGACTTAATATCTCATTATTATGACTTCATATCTCATAATTATGAGATAGTATCTCATTATTATGACTTAGTATCTCATTATTATGACTTAGTAGTATCTCATAATTATGATATAGTATCTCATTAGTATGACTTAGTATCTCATAATTTTGAGATACTATCTCATTATTATGACTTAGTATCTCATAATTATGAGATAGTATTTCATTATTATGACTTTGTATCTCATTATTATGACTTAGTATCTCATAATTATGATATAGTATCTCATTAGTATGACTTAGTATCTCATAATTATGAGATACTATCTCATTATTATGACTTAGTATCTCATAATTATGAGATAGTATTTAATTATTATGACTTTGTATCTCATTATTATGACTTAGTATCTCATAATTATGAGATACTATCTCATAATTACGAGATAGTATTTCATTATTATGATTTAGTATCTCATAATTATGAGATAGTATCTCTTTATTATGACTTTGTATCTCATTATTATGACTTAGTATCTCATTATTATGACTTAGTATCTCATAATTATGAGATATTACCTCATTAGTATGACTTTGTATCTCATTATTATGACTTAGTATCTCATAATTATGAGATAGTACCTCATTAGTATGACTTTGTATCTCATTATTATGACTTAGTATCTCATTATTATGACTTAGTATCTCATAATTATGAGATAGTACCTCATTAGTATGACTTTGTATCTCATTATTATGACTTAGTATCTCATTATTATGACTTAGTATATCATAATTATGAGATAGTATCTCATCATTATTATGACTTAGTATCTCATTATTATGACTTAGTATATCATAATTATGAGATAGTATCTCATCATTATTATGACTTAGTATCTCATAATTATGAGATAAGTATCAAAAATATTTTTCAAAATGGCGGAAATGGGCTTCCATATAAAGCAGCCTAGCTTTTGTACCCTTAAAAAAATCTAGCCAATTAACAAATAAGTCCATGAACAACAATAACATAAACAGACATGATTTCCCATGAATATGAATCCATGTAAAACAATTATTTAAGTTTAAGGAACACCAGGATGACATAAAATCTTTTTTGTATTTTGATTCTAATTGTTTATTTTTAATATTGAAGCTAAATTTTTTTCTTTTATAACTTTTAGTTTGTAGCTTCACAATCGGTGCCCCAGACAGTTCAGTATCTTTACTAATTAACCCAACAATATTCTAACTGCACTAACAACCATCTTGTTCTGAATTTTATTTTAAGAACGATCTGAATTCTGAACATTCAAACCTTCCAACCAGGACGGAAAGCCAACACTTCTCCGGTGATAAATATCTTGTTTAATCAGTTTCTCAGTGACTCATTTGGAATCGTGCCTGTGGCTGTTTATTAAATAAAAACTCAAGTTTGTTTGCTTTTAAATGGAAGGTTTTTGTATTCATTTCATTGTTTTTCAGAAATCCTAGATCAGTATCCTTATCCCTTCAAAGGTCTTTAAGATCAGTTTCTAAAAACAGATTAGATGATACAAAGCGATGTATGTCTCTGGAATGTTGCCTGGTTTTAGTAATTATAGGGTTGGTAAGTGCACTGTGTCACGTCGAGAAGGAAAACACCCAACAGGAGGAAGAGGAGGAAAACAAAGCTCGCTGTTTGTTGTAACACACACTGGTTGGGAGTCAATTTCTTCAAAAACAGCATCCTGTGCAGAAACGTGTAAATAAACGTACCTGGACTACGTGCTCAGATCACCTGAGTTCCTGGAACTGACTGATGACATTAGAACTTATCAGTTTGGAGTCAATCGGAAGCTGTTGGTGTGTAATCGCAACCTTTGACCTCTAAACTACCATCTGTCATGTATTCCAGGTAAATACAATGAAGGAGGTGTGTATACGTGCTAAAAATAAGATTATAAAAACGTCCTTCAAATGCAGTCGACTGGCAGCGTTTCCATTGTTTTGCAAGCGTGGAGTTTAACATCCTCATGAATGACATCATGAGAGAAGTCCCAGAGGTGGGTTAGTGCATCAAACTTATTCTGCAGGTTTTTTATATTTAATCTTTTTTGTGCATATGTGTCACATATTTTAAATATTCTTAAGAGATTTGATGCCAGTCATAAACCACAATCCTCATTTTATTCTCTCCTATTCTAAAATGTGAAAAAGTGCCATAAAACCCCAAAAAGGGTCCAAATCAAAATTTAAAGAGCTAAAGATTGACTAAAATAAAAAAGATAAGATAACTACTTATATAAAAATGAAATAGAAGTGATAAAATTTAAGTATTTTTTTATATAGTTGATGATTTATCCAGGAACTGATGTTTTCCTGTAAGTGTCCAGTAAAGAAGGAAATAAAAGCTGAAATCTGAGACACAGCTGACTTCTTCTCTATCATTCTGATGGTGACTCAGACAAAGAGGTTTTTGTGAGACCAGTCCAGATCAGTTGGCACTAAGCTGGGTGGCACCATGTGGAAAATTCTGGAAGGAACAAACTTCCAGAGATTCAATAAAATAATGGTGACATCTTCATCTCGGTTAAGTTTTCTAGTTTGGACTTCATCTGCCTGGTTCTCATGAACCAATGACGGGTGGGTTTGGGGGTTTTTGGGTCGATGCTGTTTAAAAAAAAATGTAATCACAGCAAGACTCAAGGCTTTATTTTAGGCAGAGGACAAACATGTTTCAGCATCACTAAATAAACAGTTGTTCCCTGCTCTGATGAAATTTCACTGAAATGAAACTGATTTAAAATGACTCATTCAAAAGAGTTCACAGTGAAAAGACAAAGGGATCACTTCATCCTGTTGACTCAGTTCATTCACAGCGACAAAGGAAAACAAAACTCATTCATTCTACTGTATTTTAACTCTGATCTGTGATGTTAACAAAACTAGTTGGTCTATAATCTGATATTTAACTTCCACACCAAGCAAAAAGAAATAAGAACAAACACATTTTGCTTTTTAAAAAATGTATTTGCGGCAATGAGAATGAACATATAATGTGAAATAATAATACCTAATTAATATTAGATATTAAGGGAATAGCTGAACACAATAATCTTTAACTGCTGTTTTGATTAACTTTCTGGAAAGGCCATAAAAATCATGCTGTTTTTTCAGCAGGGTAGAATGCTATAATAGAAGGGGTTCTCAATAGGCAGACCGTGGGCCGGACACAGGCCTCAAGTCACCTCTTTCTGGCCCTTGAGCCATACACTGTGTCCCCAGGTGTCCCTCTGTCAGTAATTTTAAGGATGCCACCACCGATCTGCCCATGCAGCACCAAGGCTGTGGAGCAGCTGTTGCCTTAGGCTTCATCTTCAATTTGATCAGCAGTTTCCTGCACAGGCGGCATGGACTCGCTCTTTCTGGTCAGTGGTCCAGGGGGAGGGGGTTTGTCTGGGCCCCAGTGTGAGTGCTCCAGCCAGACCTCGCCTCGTCTCGCCTTCTTCCGCTTATCCAGGTCCGGGTCGCGGGGGCAGCATTCCAAGTCGGGCATCCCAGGCCATCTTCTCCCTGGTCAAGTCCACCAGCTCCTCAACTGGGACGCCCAGGTGTTCCCCAGCCAACCTGAGATGTATTTCCTCCAGCTTGTCCTGGGTCGACCCGGGGGCCTCCTGCCGGCAGGACATGCCCAAAACACCTCCCCAGGGAGGCGTCCTGACCAGATGCCCGAACCACCTCAACTGGCTCCTTTCGATATGGAGGAGCAGCGGCTCTACTCCGAGTTCCTCCTGGATGTCCGAGCTTCTTACCCTATCCCTAAGGCTGAGCCCGGCCACCCTGCGGAGGAAACTCATTTCAGCTGCTTGTATCCGCGATCTCGTTTCGGTCATTACCCAAAGCTCATGACGAGGTGAGGATTGGGACGTAGACGACCGGTAAATCGAGAGCCTTGCTTTCTGGCTCAGCTCCCTCTTCACCACAACAGACCGGTTCAGCGTCCATCACTGCAGACGCTGCCCAAATCCGCCTGTCGATCTCCCGCTCCCTCCTTCCCTCACTCGTGAACAAGACCCCGAGATACTTGAACTCCTCCACTTGAGGCAGGACCTCTCTCCCGACCCGGAGTTGGCAAGCCACCCTTTTCCGACCGAGAACCATGGTCTCAGACTTGGAGGTGCTGATCCTCATCCCAGCCGCTTCACACTCGGCTGCGAACCTCCCCAGCAAGAGCTGTAGGTCAGAGCCTGATGAAGCTAGGAGGACCACATCATCCGCAAAAAGCCAGCCAGACCGTGAGACCATTTGTTTAGTTTTTTCAAGTGAACGTCTGAATTATTATGCTACTGTACATCTTGCTGTAGCAGCATAAACATTATGATTTGTAGGCCTACTTGTGAACGGAGCCATGTGCATGGATTCCTCCTAAAAACTCATTGAAAAAATATAGTAAATCAAACTGATTTTTTTAAACTAAAAATTCAATTTAATAACTTTTTTTTAATGGAAATTAGGTTCTCGTTTGTAGATTTACAGAAACCTTTGCAGGACAGCACACATATACACACTTTTCATGTTAATTCTGCTAATTCTGCCTTATTTCTGTAGAAGTAGAACTTGTTGATCTGTAAAGTGATCATCTGTTGGTGCTTTGTGCAAGCATTCAGCACAGTTTAGGTTTTCATCCCAACATGTGCCACGAGCAGATGTCCAAAACCTCTGAGTCACGGTGCTCTCTGCTGGAACTCTCGTGGCTCTTTACTCTCACGTGCCGACATCCTCTCTGGTGGTCATTCCTGACCTTTTACATCGCAGCACGTGCTGTGTGTGTTCTAGGTGTGTTTGTATTTCTGTGTGTGTGAGAGAGAGATGAAATGCTGGCATCGCTTCACAACAGAGTCCACACACACATCCAGCTGATAAGTAGTTGGGATATCCCCCCTCCCCTCTCTGACTCTTTCATGCAAACCTCACTTTGAAGAAGCACCTGTTCCACCCAAAATGCACAAAAACACCCCCCTAACGCGTCACCACACAAACACACATGGACCTCTGCTCTTGTTCCTGATACGTTTGATTGCAGCTAGATGACAAGTGTGAGGTGAATGCACGTGCAAAAATGTTAATTATCACAGTAGAGGATGTGAGAGATGCCGGGAAAACATGAGGAAAGATAGACGGGGAGCTGATAACAAAAGACTGAAAACAATTCAGTCATTTGGGGGGAAAAAGTCTTTATTTTATTTTATTAAATATAAATTGAAACATTCTACTGTTTTGGACAATCTCACACAATATCCCAAGAAGAGTATGTGCTAACTGTTAGAACAGAAGATAGATTTTTTAATCTATTCCAAAAACGTTTAATATTTATTATTAATTATTAGTCATTAGCTCCAATCCTATGAATGATGAATGATCATAAATAATATCTGTATTAGAATTTTGAACGTTACTTTTAAAGAGGCCTAGCCTAATACTATTTTACATCTTACAGTATTTGTCAGCCATCTTGGGGGAGTATGTGGGTCTCATTATGAGGTATGGAAACAGTTGTTCTCTGAGCATATTTTATTGTTTAGTTCTTGTGTGTGAATAACATGGTTGCCTTTGTATTTGCTGTGGACACCATCTGTTTTGTATGTTAATATATCGTGTCCACTTTTATCACAACCTTCCATATTTATAGGAACGCCGCCATCCTGCTGAGAGACGAGATGAAAATTAGCCTTAGGCTACAATCTGTTAAAACACTGTTTGTTTGTTAATCTGCTCCGCCGCAGATTAAAATAAAATGAGAAAAATAAGGAAGAATACGAGTTAGCTGACTCAGCTACATCCACGTCAAAGTTTTAGCTAAATCGACTGAGTTTTAATTATCACAAACACTCTACATAGTAGAATTACATCCAGGAGGAAACACTTTCTGAATTTTCCATCTAAAGGTGTTGTTTACTCGTTCTTTTATAGTTTTTTTGTGTAAATCAATGCCTTATGAGTCATTTTTATAAAGAAAAAGCTATGCTTCTATTCTATGATGCAAAAGTTAAATTAAAAGATGCTATGTTACGAAATATTAGCTTGTGTGGCTAACCACAAAGACCTCAAAATAGGCTAACTGCTAATGTCACAGCAAAAATATGCTAAACTTACCCAAAAGCTGTACCCTCGGAGCAAAAAACAAACAAACCAACTTTCCTATAAAAATCGACTCATAGCCAACCCAGTCTCGAACCCTGGTCCTCTCACATTAGAGACAGTGTAAACCGCTGTGGTTCATTAGCTAGGTTGCTAACACAGATAGGAAACAATAAAAATGGTTGACTGAATGGCAAAATTTAAAAACAAAACCTAGCACTTTCAGTTAGCAACCTTATAGCCTGTTTGCTAATATCAGTTAGCTATGGTGGCCATCTTGTATCGAGTTTGCTGTTTGGTTTTAAAGATGATGGATAGATAGATAGATAGATAGATAGATAGATAGATAGATAGATAGATAGATAGATAGATAGATAGATAGATAGATAGATAGATAGATAGATAGATAGATAGATAGATATCATATATAAAGGCTAGATGAATCATCCGGGGTTCAACAGCGTAGCTACACGGCAGCCATCTTGGTACAGCGAGCTGACGTTCTGCTCTCTATGGCAGCAGATGGAAGGTGAGCATCAATTTAACTAAAAACACTCATAACTTGATGAAAAATGAACGGATTTACAAATGGTTTATTTCCTTACAAACCTTATTACCGGCATGTATAGACTTGAGATATGATACTGTTACAATTTATGAATTTCCCAACCATTATCGAAATATTTTGATATATATTCACAGCCACGTCTCTGATATTTATAAAAATGCAAACCGTTTGAAAATCGGTTAAAAATTGAGCAAGTTAGAGGTATTTATTAGTACATGCTCCATTGACACCAGTGTTATGAAAGGGGGCAAAGATGGCCGCCGGCGTAGCTAGTCAGGGTCTTTTAGGGTATATGATATCTATGAGATAGATAGATAGATAGATAGATAGATAGATAGATAGATAGATAGATAGATAGATAGATAGATAGATAGATAGATAGATAGATAGATAGATAGATAGATAGATAGATAGATAGATAGATAGATGATAGAAACAAAAGGAAAATAAAAATAAAATCATGGCCTCCTTCCTGATTCAGAGATGTTATGATTCTCTTTTATGAGACACTTTTACCATCTTTCGTTTCCATCCTTAGCGGGTTTTTCCCGCTTCATCTCGCCTCTGACTGGCCCCGCCCCGCCCCGCTGAGAGCATCCTTCCTTCTCCTCCGCCGCTCGCCAAACCCCGCCCCTTTCAGACGCGCTGATCTATAACACGAACGTCTCGCGGCTCAGCGGCAGACCTCAGGTCAGACAGGCAGCGAGTCCCTCACCCAGAGACAGCAGCAGGATGACCGCAGATCAGCGCTTTGTGATCAGCGCCCGCGTCGTTGGAGGAGTCCGCAGAGACAAACCCAGACTGAAGGTCAGTTTAGCTCAAAAGGATTGAACTTTAATATTAATGATAAGCTCGACTCACCTGCTCTGTCTCCCCCTCAGATGTTCATGATTTCTGTTTTTTGGTCTGATGAATCTGAAGTCATCATCTACAGGTCCTTCCAGGACTTCCAAAAGTTTCATGTAAGTTTAATATCAAATAAAAATCCAACAAATCAGCTGATTTATTGGTAAAAGTTGATTTTTTAATCACCATTTTTCATTTTGTTGAACAGAAACAGCTAAAAAAGAGATTTCCTCATTTCAATACTCTGAGGAAAGATGACAGAATGATCCCAAAGTTTACTGGTAAGATGATTTACATTTATTAGAGGTCTAATAAAGAGAATATTTCATCAAATGACCTAAAAGTACCTTATTTCCTCTCTAATAAATAATATTATTCCTGACATAACAGCTTTCTGAGTTTAAAACTAATCTAAAGTAATGCTGAATTTGTAATAAAGTGTGTTTTTCTGTAGGAAAGGCCATGAGGAGCAGCCTAAAGCAGAAAGGATCCAGGAAGGCTGTGAGGCAGATGAAGTTCCTGGAGAGCTACTGTGACAAACTGCTCAAGTGTGACCCGACTGTGACCCGGAGTGCAGAGGTTACACGCTTCTTCACGCCCAGAGACCTCGACCTGCAGCCGGACTACACCAAGAACACGTAGGTCCTCATCAGCAGGGATTTTTGTGATGCTGCTCGTTGTCTTGTTTTAGTAATCCCTTCATGTTTTGCCTCTAGAGTCATGATCCTGATGTCTGATGATCTGCCGGATGGAGAACGAGGCAACGGAGCTGCTCGTCATTCTGCAGGAAACATCACTCAACCGTTCGTCGCCCAGACGTACCGCAGCGTGGCTCCTTATGAGACGAAGGACGTCAAGAACAGACCCTTTAAGGTGTCTGCAGATGAGAAACTGGACGTCCTGATCAAAGACCCCGCAGGTCAGTGCTAGTTTTATGCATTGGACATTTCACCTAAAATACAAGCGTTTGATCATTTATTGAAGTTGTTTGTGGTGCAGGTTGGTGGCTGGTGGAGAACGAGGAGAAGCGTCTGGCCTGGTTTCCTGCTCCCTATCTGGAGATACTGGATGGCGAGGATGAGGAGGAAGATGGGATCCTGGGAGGTGAGATGTTTTCCTCTTTCTGATTTACTCAGGTGGAGAATGCTGGTGTTAAACGTTTTTATTGTGTCAATCAGGCTCTCTGTACTGTGCTGTGAGGAGTTACTCCACCAAGAAGGCCGATGAGGTGTCTGTGTCCATTGGCTCAGTGGTGGAGGTGCTGAGGAAGTCTGACGACGGCTGGTGGCTCATCAGGTACCGATACCTTCAACTTTTACTTTTGTATTTGCATGTGAATACCACAAAATATAAAAAGTCATAAAGAAAGGACAGAAACGTTGTGCCGTAAAGGATCTTTGGGTCATTTTGAAGTGGCGTTCTATCAGTGATGTATCTACACTGGTGACTGGAGAGACATTGCTGCAGAACCGTCACAAAATAATGACTCATTTTGGGGTATTTAAGACAACTTCCTCAAAAAATGTCGCGTTAGAAGGCGATATAGCTAACAAACGGTAGCAGTGTCTCTCCTGATCTGACAATAGCTCCAGTCACATGACTACTTCCTGTTCTTAGAGGCTCCGCCTGCTTTGAGTGACGTCACCAGTGGGTATGGTCCTGACTGTAGGTAGATACCTGATAGGACGCCACTTCTAAATGACCAAAATTTTTCTTTTTTATAAACTTTTACAATAGTTTTTAGTTCATATTGATTTCTAAAAAACTACACTGTAAAAACGGATTTTTGGGAAAGCTAAATATTACCCAATACAATTATTTAAAATCTTATTAAATATATTTGTTAACGAGTGAAATTTAAAAAACTGGTTTGATTCTAACGATACACCTAATTTTTTTAATTAACAAATGGAACTCAAATAACCAAATATATTAGTTAAGTACTACTGAAAAGATTATACGCATTAAAACTTTAGTGCTGTCCTAACAGATGCCGAGGCCTACACTCTAAAAAGTAAAACCATCATTTACTTACATTTTTTGGTGTAACATTTTACACAAGAATTTTGAGTAGATTGGAGACAATTATATTAAGTAAAAGCCAACTTTATCAATATAATTGTCTCCAATCTACTCAAAATTCTTGAGTGTAAAAATGTTACACCAAAAAATTTAAGTAAATGATGGTTTTATTTTTCAGAGTGTACCTTAGAGTGCGGATTCGATCCACGGCCCAGTTCAACCTTCATAAAATGTGTAAATGTAACACAGGCCAATGGCACACAAGCACTGATGTTGTAATAGAAGAACAGAAAAAAGAAAAAAACAAGTTGTAGGGCTAGAAAGATGCTAGTCTGGTAAATAAAAGGCATAAAATGTAACCAATATTTTATATTAAATATAAATCTAACAAATAGGGATGCACCGATACCGATACTGGTATCGGGCCGATACCAGTATCGGTATCTGTTAAAGTTACCCGATACCAGGAACCGATACCAGTGGCTTCACTGTCTGTGACTTGTGATTTCTGTTGTAGTTTCCTATATTGAACACTAGGGGGGGCTATTGAGCTAAAGAGGAACAGTGTGGGTTGAGAGCTGGAGATGGTGCCAAATAGTTCATTTTATTTGGTTAAAATGTGGAAAACTGCAATAATTTCACTGTGAAATCACAGAAAATGGTTATTTTTCACCTTATATTTTAGTTTTGTGATCATTTATATTAATATATTTTATTTTTTTAATCTAACTCAGTTATTTGTTGTAAAAAGCAGAGAAGAAAAAATAAAACCTGTATTCCAATTTGTTGCATTTTTTTGTGTGGTAGAAGTATCGGTATCGGTACTCGGTATCGGCGAGTACTCAGATTTAAGTATCGGATCGGTTTTGAAAAAGTGATATCGGTACATCCCTACTAACAAAGGTGTTTGAATTTAACTAATATTTTTAGTTATTTTTTAATTAAAATTGGGTAAAATGTAATAAAATGTTTTGGGTAAAATTTTATCAAATGAATTTTGTGCAAATTGTTACACTAATTTTTTTGGTTAAATTTCAACAGTTTGTTTTTACAGTGTATTATTTCTTTTTTCAGGCTTTAAGGAGTGAAATGTTTCCCAGTTTAAACCCTTTTTCGTGCGTTTTTCTCCTCAGATTTAACAGGAGGGTTGGTTACATCCCCTCTATGTACCTGCTGCCCTACAGCAACCCCCGGGCCGGCCTCCACGGCCTCAACAGGAAGCTGCACACTTCCTCTCTGAGCCTGGCCTCCAGAGAACGTAGAATCAGTGAGGAGAACATCTCCCAGCAGGTCTCTGCAGCTCACTCCGCCCAGCAGCCCAGCTCCCCGGCCCGTTTCCACAGGGCTCGGTCTCTGGATGTGCTCTCCGAGTCCTGGCTGCAGACACAGAGAGACCCCTCCACGTCCGACAGCACCGACTCCATCTTCTCCGACTTCTCCTCCAGCAGCGACTCCACCTCGAGTCTGAAAGAGGAGCCACAGAGTCCTGCGGGTCGCCCTGTCGGTCCCCTGCAACCCGACGTCAGCCCGGATCACAGCCTCTCTGACCGCCGCAGCTCCAGCTCCAGCTCCGGATCCAAGAGCAGCGAGTCGGCCTCAGGCGCTCCCAGGGTTCCTCCCAGACCCAAAACCGACGAGATCCTGACTCGCTGCACCACCATGACACGCAAGGCTGCACTGGTTACCAAAACCCGGCTTCACATTCAACCAGAGTCCGTTCACAGCCGTTAGAAACCCATCACTAACAGAACTAATAACAGGCTCATCCACTCATTTACCTACAGAAACCTGGTTAGACGGCGGAACGTCTCGTTGGTTTTTATTTTAGGTGAGTTTGCTTTTTGTCGTAGCTTCAGTGAAGCATTTAAAGGAGTTCAATCGAGGAAATAAATGTGATTTTTTTAAAACAAATATATCGATTATGTTCTAACTTTACTTAAGGAGGCTTGTATTGGATTACTGGAGTCAAAAACCCACATTTTAACTTCATTTTAAGAAATGCATTTTGTATATTTGATGTGCTTTATCATTTATAGTACACGTATTTGTTTAATGTATTGTACTGTACTGATGTGTATTCTGTGTTTAAACAGTTTGTTGAAATGTAAATGATGTGTCTGCTTGAAGAGAGAAGACAAGTGTTAAACTGTCAGAATGTTAAACGCTCGTGTCCTGTATGATTCTGTCTTTATATGAAACTTAATAAAAGGTTTTTCTGCGCTGAAAAGCTTCATGTGGGTTTGAGATTCTGGAGCTAAATGAAAATGTCAGGTAACCATAACTTTGATCTGATAACACGCTTTACTTTATTAGCTCGACAGCTTGACTGAGAATGAAAAGAAGTCCCGATGTTAAAACACTGAAGGAATCAGGACAAACAGCTTGTTTAATGCAGCAGAACCATCTTACATTCTAGACATTCTCCTCCCTTTGTTGACCCGTCACATAAAACGTGTTCAGACTGAAGGGAGGAGGAACGCAGTGATGGCTTCCACCTCACTGAAGACAGAAACTACGATTTTATCTACACTGTAAAACCTGATCAGTTAATTGAACTCAAAAATTTTGGTGAAACTGATTACGTCAAAAATTTTAAGTAAATAAACTCAAAAATAAAAGTTGATAAACACACTTTATTTAGTAAGTAAGTAAGTAAAGTTTATTTATATAGCGCCTTTCACAGATATACATCACAAAGCGCTTTACAGGACAAACAGAACAAAACTGAGAAAACATTGAAAATAAAAAACAAAACAGAAATGTGGGCATACAGGGGATCTACATTGTAAATGATGAGACTATGTGGGCTATGACTTGGGCAAAATACTAAAATCTTGGGCAGAACTATTTTAGGGAAAACTTCAATAATATATTTGGGCAAAACAATAAAAGGGGGAAAAAATGGGAGCAGGTAAGAAAAGGGCTAACGACAAGGAAGGATGAGGAAGAAGCCTCTGCATACAGGAAACAATACACTGACAGTCCACAGTTAAAAAACACATCCGGGAAGGTGGGCGGGACCAGGGACTCTGCCAGCAGGCACAGACTTCAGTGCTGACGCAGCTGCACGCCTGCACCCCCCAGCAGGGGTGAAGGAGGAGATAAGGAGGAGAAGAAAGGAAGGAGAAAGGAAGGAGGGTTCCGAGCAGCTGCTCCATTCATTCTGTAGCGTGGGTTGGTTCAAGGGCAAAGATAAGATAAGAAGTTGTTTGTCAGGCAGCAGCCATGTTTTCTCCACTGCTAGTTGCCTTGGATACATATTTTTAGTAACTGAAACTCAAAATTTTAACTTGATAAACACACTTTATGTATTAGCTTTGGATAAGTATGTTCAATACACATTTTTCTTTGATATTTTGAGTTTCATGTACTAACGCACGCACGCACGCACGCACGCACGCACGCACGCACGCACGCACGCACGCACGCACGCACGCACGCACGCACGCACGCACGCACGCACGCACGCACGCACGCACGCACGGACACATAAAGCTGCTCCCCAACTGCAGGCCAAACAGGAAGTCCTTTTAAACTTTAGGGGAGCCAATCAGCAGCTCCCATCAGGCTGATTAGGTGACGAGGTCCAGCTGCATGAGGGCTTGAGCAGAGGAGGGATCAGGAACAAGATGGCACCATGGTGTGGAGCAGATTGGCGGAAATCCACCTTTCAAACTGGAGAGCATGCAGGGGGCGGGTCCTCACATGCAGACTGGACAGAAAACAAAGCTGAAAAGCAAAAAGGCTTCTCAAAACAGAGGGGCCGTAACATCAGTAAATAAGAAACTTTTGATATCTTATGAGTTTTATCTGAAGTAACCAGCACGCATTCACACCTGAAGTGAGGAATCCAGCATGTCGTGCGTGGTGATGTCAGGGATTACTCCAAATGTATTACATGTCACGTAACGTGAGTCAAGACCATGAAAAATCTGCATCACTTAGGATTTTGTGTCAATTCACTTTCACAATATTCTTGCATGTAAATTTAAATAAAATCATATATTTTTTACTGGCCAGTGAGGCCCCCAGACCACACGAGGACCCTACACTGTAAAAAAAAAAAAAAGAAGAAATAAGTTTTACTGTAAAAAAACTGGCAGCTGTGGTTGTCAGAAAAATTCAGTAAAAAATCCTGTGAACCGTAAACCTTTTTACTGAACAAACCGTGTTTACCGCAGTAATACAGATGGAAAGGCTCTGTCTCCTTTGGCTTTTCATCTGTATTATTTCATCTAATTATGATTTGTTCAATAAAATTTTTTACACGTGCACAGTATTTTTTACAGAATTATTCTAACAGTTTTTTACTGTAAAAATTACATTTTTTTTTTACAGTGTAGGCTCAAGTCATATCTAGCCTGTGCATTAATCTAGGCCTGGATATAAGGTTTTATCATGACAACAACATGCATAATAATTTAGTTTTGCCTGCTGCAATTACCTGACATTAGTTCTATTGGGGTAAAATGAAAAAAATCAGGAAAACACAGAGAAACTGTACATTTCTGGTTAAAAGTCCTTAAGGAATATTTTCAATGTTTTTGATTTATTCTGTTATTCAGGTGCAAAAATACTAGGGATGGATATCGGTATCGGTTTTTCGATAATATCGGCCGATATCGGCATTAAAATGCAATATCGCTAAATATCGGTATCGGTTTTTGTAATGATGACACACATGACCTTTACAGACCACGCACATATTATACATCAAACTGTTCGGCTACTTCTCCTCTCTCCCAAAATGTCAAAATATAACAAATCTGATGTATAGTTTTTGAGATATTTTTTTATTTATTTGGCACACCTTGCATTAAATACTGTGTTTGTCTTATTTTTAATGAGGGCTACCACGCTTATATCGGTATATATCGGTGTCGGAAATTAAGAGTTAGACAATATCGGTAAAAAAGCCAATATCGAGCATCCCTAAAAAATACATTTAAAAACAAACGTTTGCAAAAATATTCTGTTTATCTGAATAAAACTCTTCCTGTGATTGTGAGTCACATATCATTTTCTTGTAAAGCTGCAGCTGCAAACAGGACCAATCTAACAGCAGCAGCCTGAATGCCAGCGTTGATTTCCTCCCTCTGGCAGCTGCTGACAGGTAAACAACGTGTCAGCCTAAAGAAAGGACGGCCAGGCGGACCGGGTTCTTATTTACTGACCTAAACTAACTCTTCTGCTGGAGCCTGGTGTGTGAGCACGTAGCTGTGTGTCATCAACAGTTTGAGTTCACATAAATTATGCAATCATCAGCTATAATTAGACCTGCTCAGCTGGAGGGGGAATTTGGAAACATTTAAAAGTTTCACCAATAAACAGCTGTTAATTACTGCGTGAACCTGAATATCCAGTGTTACAAATGCAATGTGCCGACGACGTTATCCAACCAACAGAGGAGTCAGCCAGAGTTCTAGAGTCTTCTGTGTGAAAGTAAAGAACCCGTTTGTAAAGTTGAACAAACTCTGTGCTCCACTTGGTTCTTTGACAAATCAAAGCGACGTGATTTTCTGGTCGGTTGAGTTTAGAACCAGTCTAGAGGAGCTTAGGTTGGGTTAAAGCTAACTGCTTACTAAAGACTCTGACACGTATTTTCCTTTGAACCACACATCGTCTGTCATCGCTCGAAAACCAAACCGACGTGAAGTAACACGAGAGTGCTGGTGACGGTTCTGAAGGCACGGTGGCAAAACTTCCTCCAACACTTATGGGTCAGAAACGTGTCAGCGGTGGACAATGATGTTCCACAAGGGTCCGTTATTGGTCCTCTTCTCTTTTGCTACTTGAAGCAAATGTATAGAAACATAATATCAGTACCTTCTTATGAAGCTAAATACTGCATGTTCTGTTCAGCCTCTTCTAGACTGCCTTAACATCAGGTCCTGTGTCTGCTGCTTCTGGAGACCCACTGACCAATCAGGCCTCCTCCTTCAGCCTGACGGCTCCCCTAACCTCTGGTGTCCACCAGCAGGTTCGAGGGTTACCGCCACGACTGGCACCAACCAGCTTGTGACCACGACTAGCAACAATAACAGAGCAGAACGAGGCCCATCCAGACTCAGTGTCCTCCACTGCTCTCGGGACGCGGTCAAAGCTCTGCTGGAGGTGGGAGTTGAAGACCATCTTGACTGGCTCCTCTGCCAGGCGTTCCCAGCAGACCCTCACTATACGTTGAGGTCTACCAGGTCTGTGCAGCATCTTCCCCTGCCACCTGATCCAGCTCACCACCAGGTGGTGATCAGTTGACAGCTTCGCTCCTCTCTTCACCCGAGTGTCCAAAACATACGGTCTCAGGTCAGATGATACGACTACAAAGTCAATCATCGACCTGTGACCTAGGCTGCCCTGGTACCAGGTACCGATGGGCCTCCTTATGTTATGTTATGGCCAAACCGCAACTTGCACAGAAGTCCAGTAACAGAACACCACTCGGGTTCAGATTGGGGGGCCATTCTTCCCAGTCTCCAGGTCACGCTGTCATTGCCCATGTGAGTGTTGAAGTCCCCCAGCAGGACTATAGAGTCCCCAGTCGGATCTAGTACGCGTCTCAGGGACTCCTCAAGCAGCAGACAGGTACCGGAAGGCCAAACGGGGTGCAGCGGTGGCAGTTACTTACGCAAAAGCTCCGGCATTGGAGGAGTTTGTTGAAGCCCTGGAGATCGGCTCCAATCTGTAGGTTTAGTAACTCGTAGCGCATCCAGTGAGAACTGTAGGGTTCCTTTTCTTAGACCCTTCTTTAGTTCAACAGCTTTTCTGTGGAAAGGTTTATCTGAGGACTTGGAACTGATTCCAGACTGGAACGTTTTCAGAGTAAAACTGAAGCAGTTTGTCAAAGAAGACCAGTCTCGTAGTCATGAACAACAACCAGCCTATGTTTCCACGATGATCCTTGTTTCACTGCAGTCTCTAAGGTCATTTTAAGATTGATTATGGTGTTTTACTGTCCTTTAAGCTGTCTTAACTGTTTCTATGTTATTGAAGGCCCATCTGGACGTGCGTTGGATAAGGCTATGAACCTTAAGGATTTATCTCCATCAAATTAAACAATGAATGAACAATGACGTTGCTGCAAAATGTCCCCCGTTTGCACCAACAGTATTCGTGTCCGTTGCATCATTCTGAACCGTCAGTAGGTTTTTGACAGCATTTTATCTCGTTGTTTAACCCTGAATGTAAGTGAGCCTGAGATTATACAAAGGATTTGCAGAATTTGGCTGCATGTCAAGTATTTCTGTCTGCAAAATAAAGTACAAATAATCCAGAATACCTGTTAGGAAGCTTAAGGGTAAGAGAAGTCTGAGTCTCGAGCCAGCAGTGTGCAACAGGAGCTGAATTAGCGACACCGGGGAATGCTCGTTTCATCCTCCATGCCAGAACATCTATTTGATGTAATCAGAGTAAAAAGTGAGGGGAAGTCCAGTTTGTGTGTTGGAGACTTAAAGTGTCATTTTATTTATTTATTACCCAGCAGTCAACATGACGTCAGACCAGACTTAGAACGATGATAAAGCTAACGTCTCGATGGTTGAGTTTCAGTCAGCTCTTTGAGGCTGGAGGTCTGTCCACGCTTTCCTTCTGGGAACCGTTGCGTTGCTGCTGATTGTTGTCATCGGGTTCCATAAAGTTGCATCATTAAGACTTTTATTTTCATGCTTTATGGGCAGTGTTTCCGTGACACTTGTGTCCACATGAGATAACATCAATGTTCAGCCTCGAGTGATGAGACACAGACCATAACAGCGTTTGCCCTTTTTGGCCACATGACAACATTCCTGCTTCTGAAGACGTTTCCAAACCGTAGGTGATTCAAACAAAGGGAATGTTGTTTTATGGGGAGGCTAATTTTAGTCTCTTTCTATGTAATACTTCAATCACAAGTTAGCATAACAAGCTGTTGAGCATCAATGCTAACTGTCTTGCATAAAGCCTATTAGGTCTAAATAAAGAGAATAATATAAGCAGGTAACAACCAGTGTGTACCAGTTCCTTGTGCCACTACGCTGCTTTGTGTACTGGTGTTACGTCTAACATCTAGTAGGGGTGCTCATGACCTCCAGCTGTAATTCTTTCACACCTCTTCCTGCTGGGGTGGGGTATGTACTATACATGGTATGAGTACCAAGCAACAACGCCTACCCACTCACCCTAGATATAAAACATGTGCAGTATGTCAGGAAGTATTCATTTTAACATGCGTTGATCTTTCATAGCCTGTGATTTGCTGCAGATCCTGGATCCTTCATGCTCAGCCTACAGGTGATGGGTCCACCTGGAGATGAACCCATAAAACAGGGTCAAGCTGGACCCTGAAGTCCAAGTCCAATCAGACATAGGCACCAACCCCAGTCCTGAATCCATTGGTCAGCCTCCAGTAACCCTCCAGGACTGGAACAAGGGTAGATTCTAGGAGATGAGGTCCTCAGAGCTGGTCTCAGCCTTAAGGACAGGGTGAGGAGCTCAGGCATCCAGGGGGGACTTGGAGTAGAGCAGGGGTGTCCAAACTTTTCAACATGAGGCCAAAATCACCAAGAGTCAAGTCCTCCAGGGCCACAAAAGTTAGAATATTTCTTAAAAGAAACGAGCAAAAAATATTTGGTTCTGCTCAAAAATTCATTATAAATGCAACATTTTAATGGACAGTCTTTGTCAATACGACACAGGGATCTCGTATGTTTGAGTCCATAATAAAAAGCATCAGATTCACTGGATCTGATTGGTCGACTGTTTTTAGGTTTCTACATTTAGTTCCATCCTCAGCAACCAGACCAGGATCTGGGTCTGTCTCCAGTCCTGTAGCTGGATTTAGTCAGGCTTTATGAACAGAGCTCACAAGTCTGCGTTAAAAAGTCAGTGAGGGTTTGTGGTTCTTTTGACCAGGAAATAAAGTCGGAAATCTCAATCTCTTGAATTGTCTAAAAAAAAAAAAAATTAAAATTTTGATTGAATGGAAAATTTTGCATTTAAAAAGATTTTAATTTACTTGGTTATTTTTGTTTTTTGGGTTTTATGTTAGTAAAAATCTACAAAATGTCATAAAGCGTCTCTCTGCATCAAAATCCTGCAGGAAAACTAAATTATATAATTTTTAAAATGCAGCTGAGGGCCGCACAAAATCACTCTGAGGGCCGCATTTGGACACGCCTGAGTATCCACATCAAAAAGAGGTGGTTCAGGAGTCAGGATGCATCCTGGGCACCTCCTGAATGTCTTTTAGACACCCTCTGGGCGTCTCCTAGACACCAGACACCTCCTGGATGCCTCCTAGATGAGAAAATGAAACACCTCTTCATGTCAAGCCATTCCTGACCCAGAGACATCAGCAGCCTCTTTCCTGAGCCGAGGAGAAAAACACCTGGATTGTTGCTCGGTGATCTAAAGACCTCTTTTCAGATTTAAGTAAAATTTTCATGTCATTTTAGGATTGAAGGTGTCAGAATCTGGAGGACGAGTTTAGAGGAACAAAATCCACATTGTTTGAAGTCCTGTGGAGATCTGGGTCCATGTCTCCTGGTCCACTGTGTTTTGAGTCAGCCTCTACCAGGACACGTTAGACCTTTTCATGATATTCACATTTTTTTTAGATGTTCCTGTAAATGAGATGATAGTTTATTCAATTAGCTGCCAAGGACAATAAACCTTTTCTCCTTCGATCCACAAACAAAAGAAAAGAAAAGCCTTTCAGTTGATCTTTAGGTAATGATTAGAAACAAACCCTTTCATCGTTTGATTTATGGAGAAACATCAGAGCACGCTTCATTTCCTGTCTACTCTGGGATTTACCTGCTTTGACCTCTGATAACAAGTTCTTAAGCAAACAGAAGGCGGAAGGTGAAAGGTTAACTAGCTGTGATCATGAAGTGTTTGGAAGGTCATTTATGGTCAAAGGGTTTATGGGTAGGTATGAGGAAACCTGAGGTTTCTGATGGGAAAACAAGTCTTCACACATCGTGACCAAAGCTGCTGTTTGATGATTCAACCTGTTTATTACAGACACAGAAACCAGCTCAGGGAAGTCAAATAACGTGAATAGTTCAAAACTGAAAACAGCCAATCTGAAAATAAAAAAATCGTTTTTTAAAGAGACAAAAGGGAATGTTTTAAATAAAACTAATCCTGCATGCTCAGTTTTAAGTGATGAAGTGTTTTAAATCAAAAAGAATGAGTCCACCATGTATCATTCCATTATCCTGAACAGGCTGTGAGCTGTAAAATGTTCTGCAATTCGGGAACGAATTTCCCGCGCTGTCCTACGGATGTGACGTCAACTGACGCTGCTGCGCGTTCTGGAAGCTAAAAAGTAATAATAAATGTATATCCAGTAGGTGGCAGTATTGCACCGTTGTGTTGTGTTGCTGGTCAATGGCGGACTTCCTTCGTCTGGATCTGTGGTTTTTCTCATCAAACTGGTGTTATCTTGTTTATGGAGCTGAAAACCTCTCTGATGGATTATAGGGTTTCACAGAGCTAAAGGTGCTGTTATAGGCGACCGCACAGCGATCTGTCCATGTTTATGGGTCTCTGGACGATAGGCCTCAAATCCCCGACTGTTTCCTGGACCTCAGTCCGCTTACAGTGCATCAAAGGCGGGTGTGCAGCGCACGCTCCTCCGGGTGCTCCCGAGCTCCACTCCGTGATGCGAACTTGAGAAATCTAGGGTGATAGAGGCGGCGGGACATGATTCTATCACCCTAGATTTCTCAAATTCACCTCCAGGAGTCAGAGAACACCGACTGATTAAAGCTTTTAGCGATACGGTCAGCTGGGAAGGACTGGAACATAGCAGCTAGCGAGATTAGCTCTGTTAGATCGGCTCTCTGTCTGTGTGTGTGTGTCGCGGGGCATTGTTTTACTATATTTCCTTTTGTATTAATAAAATGTATTTTTATTTATGGAATCATGTCTCCGGCTGCCTTTGGTTGAACCCTTATGAGATAGTGAGAAGTTTGTGCGCGGTTATTTGCATGACTCATGACTGATACCATACCAGCTTTATTTATAGAGCACTTAAAACCCACAGGACCAAAGTGCCGAACACAAATTAAAAAAAAAACATTCATAAAATCAACAGGTGACGAATAAAACAGCCCTGTATTAAAACAATTATAAAATCAATCAGAATAAAACAAATTTTCAAAGTTATCATAAAAGTAAATAAAATAAATGTTAAAAACTGAGAGAAACTTGTTGAAGGAGGATTTCAAGATGGCGTCTGTCTCTGTGTGTTTACCTCATCCCAGAGGATTACTCTGACAAAACCACCTTTTCTGGACTTCCTGGTCCACGTGGACACACTTTGCAGGTGTTTCATTGTACCTGCGTCCATATTTTATTGTTTTTTTTTTAAATAAAGTCTTTAATTTGATTATAATTAAAGGTTCTGCAGTTTTTAAGACACAAGGACGAGTGAATATTTTGTATTTCTGAGGCTCCGTTTCATAAAAATAAATCTCCTGCAGGAAGATTTTCTGTTTCCTCCAGAGCAGTTTACTGTAAAATGTAACGATACTCTTTTCCTGTTTGACCTGTAAGAGTCAGATCTTCTTCTCAGGTTCACACTCAGGTGATCAAACCTATTATTTAACACCCGCTGGTTGAGTTAATTACAGTCGGTGGTTAATGTGACCTACATGTCTGGAATCTGACTGAATGAAATCCAAACTTCAGGCTCCACAGGTTTAACCTCAGGACTCTAAACTGGGCAAAGTCTCCACCAGTCTGTACGAACTGGGAACAGTACGTCTGGCTAGTTGGACCAAACATCTCTCAGGGTCTGAGGAGAGCAGACCTCGGTCACAGTCCGTGAATTACTGCAGCCTGATCTGGACCAGTAGGGAGGCGGGAACTGGTCCAAACGAGTGTCGCCAATTAGGGGTGTGCATTGGCGAGAATCTGGCGATACGATATGTATCGCGATACATATCGTATCGGACAATCGATTATTGTGGTATAATGCGATACTATATTATGATTTTTAAAACATAATTTAAGAGTAGGAAAACTGTCACAGCATTCTAGAAACGCTTCCATACCTAACACATCTAGTTTTATCACTAGATCTAGGTGATCCACTGGAACGAAGATGGTGAAAACAGCCACCAACTAGCGGTCATACTTTTAATTTTACTACAAAAATTACTGTCATTATTAATGGTTCCATAATTTTTTTTTATAAAATAAAAATTGATAATTTGCTTTAAATTTTGATACAGCAAAATATACGGGTATCACGATATCGATATAATGTCATGACAGAAAATATCGCAATATTTATCAATATTTTCTTACACCCCTATCGCCAATAAGTCTTTTATTTATGCTTGTCATTTTTCCTCCTTAAGAAGTTAATTGTCATTAGGGATGGGTATCGGTTTTTCGATAATATCGGTCGATATTGGCAATATCGGTAAATATCGGTATCGGTTTTTGTAATGATGACACACATGACCTTTACATACCGTGCACATATTATACATCAAACTGTTCGTCTACTTTTCCTCTCTCCCAAAATGTCAACATATAACAAATCTGATGTATAGTTTTAGAGATATTTTTATTTATTTGGCACACCTTGCATTAAATACTGTGTTTGTGTTTTTTCAATGAGGGCTACCACGCTTATATCGGTATCGGTTTATATCGGTATCGGAAATTAAGAGTTAGACAATATCGGATATCGGTGAAAAAGCCAATATTGAGCATTCCTAATTATCATTAATACACTAAAACACACGTTACTCCTGAGGTACTGTTTTCTCTGAGAGTGCAGGGAGACATCATCTTCCTGAAACCAGGGCATGGGCGTAGTTTGGCGTGGACGGAGGTGACGTGTCCCCGCCAATAATTCGATCCAAGGCCGCAGAGATAGCGCTGCATCCCCACCAATAATACGTGCAGCCCAGTGGACCGAGGATGGATCGCCTTAATCTGCACTTCCTGTCTCGGCGCATGCTCGAAACACCCCCATCCCCCCGCCTGCATCCCGTCCTGGTCCCCACCAATGACGAGCAAATATACGTCATTGTTTTCAGCACTTCTGTCCTGGATTCTGTCTCCACCCCCTCAGTGACCAGCTCGATGACCGTGATGTCATCATCAAATTTGAGAATGCTGATGTTGTTCTGAGAGAGCACACAGTCATGGGTAAAAGGATGTAAAGCAATGGACCGAACACACAGCCTTGAGGGCAGCCAGTAACTCCCTTATTGCAGTATTTAAAACAAAATAACTGTAATATGACGTTTTGGTAAAACTCCTGAAATCCCATTATGGCTTTTGGTTTTGGGGTGGCACCTCAAGTATTATTAGTGGCCCCCATCTGACCACCCCTTTATAAAACCTTCTGGAGACGCCCCTGCTGTAAGAGGTTACCTCATGAAGCAGCTTAAACTGTGCAGCCCTTGTTCCTGTATTTAAAACTTAATGTTACCGTTCAGCTGTAATAAATAAATTAAAACAAGTCAAATGAAAGCTTTTAATATTCCTTTTTCTCTAAAAGAGGAATTCACTTGCAGACAGTGAATTTATGAAGCGTCAGTAGAAATCTCATCAAAACTGACAAAAGAAAAATCCTCTGGAATCTTTGGACCACCTTACAAGGCTTTGGTGCCCTCTAGTGGCTGGAGGTGTTTTTGCAAAAACGTCAAGACATCCCAGTGACAACTGACCTTTTAAATGTAATAACTTCATTTATGAGTCCAGGGAACTTTATTTAAAGAATTCCTTCAAGCAATTCCTGAAAGATCACATTTATAACAGGACAGGCTAACAGAATGATCATCTAAAACAGAAATAAATAAGATTTTTACTGCAGTTAAGGCATAAAAATGATTCTCAGCAGCCTTATGGGAGCGTCAGGGTCTGAATGCTGTCATATTAGTAGTAATAGTAAACTTTATTTATTTAGCACTTCATAATTTTAAAAAGTGTTTCCCTGGTTGTTCCTGCTCACTGAGCTTTGTTATTTAAATTCAACACCAGATCTACAGGCTCCATGAACAGTTTTTAAAAAATCCATCATTCTTCAAATAAAACACTTAATAAAAAAGTTGCTAAATACAATGTTAAAAATCACATTTCCACACAGTTACAGCATGTTCTTAATGTATCGCCTGGTTAAATAAAAGTAAAAAAGAAGCTTCAGAGGAACAAATGAAGTAGGATGTGATCTTTAAGGTCGTTAGTTAAACTTACCTTCATTTAACTTGACCATGTTTGTGATTTCTAACAAATCTGGCAATTTGTAATAAAAGAAACACTTTTACTAAGAAAAATCCATCAAATTAAGACAAATCGGACGTTGAGAAATGATGCTAATCAAGCTCATTAGGATTCGTCAGTCTGTCTCTGGTTTGTTGACACTGGATACCAGATCTAAGTCATGTTGGAGGTGAAAACATGAATCTGTCCTTCGTTTGCTCTCAGTACGAATCACTTCCTGTAAATTATTTCCACTCCATTCTCAGCAGGAACTGATTTTATAACCGTTTCTCTAACGAGAAGCTGCAAATAATTCAAGAGTTTCCCACTGAGTCCTATAAGAGCCTGTTCACACACACACACACACACACACACACGCACCGCTTCTCCACGTGACCCTATCCTATGCGTCAGGTTTCTATAGGTTTATGCAGACTGTTGATTTATTTTAATCTACGTGTTTCAGATCAAGCTGTTTTTCTGCAACCATCTGAGGATCTGACTGCATTTATTTATCACAATGTGTTGATTTTAAATCCAATGTTAATAAAGCATGTGTGAAAAAATTCACGCAGTGCACAAAGTATTCATTATTAATACAGGTTTGTTATATTAAATAAATATAATTTGATAACCTGGTAAAAAAACATTTTATTTAAGATTCATTTTAAAAATATTTGCGTTTTGAAAACCGTCGACGTGTATTTTACTAGAATGTGCCGCGACGTGTTTCATATTTTCAAACAAAAGCACAGAAATCCTGCAGGTTTCCAGTGTCTGATGCTCCTGTGATTCAGAGAATAAATCAAAAATAAATACGTTCATTTTCTTTATTTGATACTGCTCAGAATCTTATCAAAAAGGACGACGAGATGTAAACATTAAACCAGTAAATAAATACATAAAACCTCAGAGGGATCGTTCACATGTAAACATTAGAAACATTGTCTCAACAGGTTGTTTTAGAAATACTTTAGAAAGTTATGAACAGTTAATATCTTATAGAGAGGTCGGTGAACAACCTCAGTTTGGAGAAATATAGATTAGCTCTGACTTTACAGACAAGCTAACGACTCGTCTAGTCACTCTGAAGAGAAATGTTCCAGTTATTCTGGCAGAAACAGGATGAAAACCAACTAAAAGCGTTTTACAGGGAACCGGAACCACTGATAGCTAGCTAGCTTGGCAGCTAATTTCCACATCAAACAATCATAGAGTTCTATGTAAATAAATGTGTAATGGTTATAGTTTTACTATAGTTTATTACAGTAATATTATGTATACACAGGGTCCGAAATTAACACTTGCCAAATTGCTCCACTTGGCGAGTAAAATTTGGAGCGCCATCCGCCACATGGCGAGTACATTTTTGCACCTGTTTATCCGTCCTCTTCGATGGATTTCTGTGACGCTCCTCTCCTGCCTGCATGCGACGTACGCGAAACGTGACAGTTGCACCCTGAGGCGTTTCCGCCTATCTATTCAAGGTAGCAGCAGTTAGCTTCGTGTTAAAACTAGCAGTGAAATGCGGCGGTTTAGAACTGGAGTCAGCCAGTCTTCAAAAAGAAAACTAATCCAACTGGAAGAAAAACCACCAGGACCAGTGGCTACAGGGCACAACAGGTGTTGTGCGAAAGTCTGTTCCCCTGAATTTTTCTGTTCCCCTATGTCGAACAAAAAGATTCTAAAAGATTTCTACAACACGTAGTCATGTCAAAGTTGATACTTTATTTAGTTCTTAGTAAATAAATGAATAAAAGTTGACATTTTTTAAAGGAATGCACCGATACCGATACTGGTATCGATATCGACCCGATACCGATACCAGTATCGATATGAGCCGATACCGATATCGGTTAAAGTTACCCGATACCAGGAACCGATACCAGTGGCTTCACTGTCTGTGACTTGTGATTTCTGTTGTAGTTTCCTATATTGAACACTAGGGGGAGCTATTGAGCTAAAGAGGAACAGTGTGGGTTGAGAGCTGGAGATGGTGCCAAATAGTTCATTTTATTTGGTTAAAATGTGGAAAACTGCAATAATTTCACTGTGAAATCACAGAAAATGGTTATTTTTCACCTTATATTTTAGTTTTGTGATCATTTTTATTAATATATTTTATTTTTTTATCTAACTCAGTTATTTGTTGTAAAAAGCAGAGAAGAAAAAATAAAACCTGTATTCCAATTTGTTGCATTTTTGTGTGTGGTAGAAGTATCGGTACTCGGTATCGGCGAGTACTCAGATTTAAGTATCGGATCGGTTTTAAAAAAAGTGATATCGGTACATCCCTAATTGTTTTACTCTTCTTATTTTTTTGTTTTGTTTTAATCAATGACAGAATCATCCGCTCCCTATACAGGGGAGCAAAATATTTCAGGGGAACAGATTTCCGCACAACACCGGAATCAAATGAGCTGCACCGTTTTCCACCAGAACGCTAGAAAGAAGAACCGTAGCGATTCATCTGTCCTAGGAAAAAGACGATGAAGCTGCAGGGACTTTGACCCAAACGAGGCTGTAAGTGGCTCAAAGACCGTCAGCAGCAGGAGGCCAGATTTCATGGAGAGAAAACAAGGAGTCTGACTAGATTTCAAGGTAGATCTAAATCATTTAGAATTTTGGCCGGTAAATTATATCGTCTACCGGCCAACTTGGCCGGTGAGTCAAACACTTAATTTCGGACATGACCTGATATGACTCGTTTAAAATGGCAGCTTCCTGTGAACTGATATGTTTCTCCAAACTGAGGTCGTTCAAAGATCTATCATCAACCACAGAATCCCACTTTAGGAGATCTGACTGTGACTTCAGCACGTAGAAACTTCTGGTTCCGACATAAACACGGGTTTTAAAGTCAGTTTGACTTAATGACACATTTTAAATCCTTATTACAGGGTAGCTTCCAAGTGAGGCACTAGTTTGATTCTTCCGGCTGAATCCTCTCGATGGACTCTGTGGAGGAGCTCTGGGACGGCTGAGGCTCGTTAGCTTGAGGGCTAACCGCCACCGAGCGCATCAGGGGGAAGTAGACGTCGTCCATGTTTGGCAGAACAAATACTTTCTGAACAGGACAGAGAAGATAAATATATGAAAACGGCTGAATTTGTTTAGGTGAATAAAGAGTTTATTACCTGGAACTCATCCTGAAGCTTCCTCTCAATCCACTCGGTTACGTGGCAGAACGTCACCTCCCGCTCCCCCAGTTTGGGACAGACGTGCAGATCCAGCTTGGGTGGCACACAGAAGCTGTACCTGCAGGGAAAAATTAAGAAAATGTAAAAAAATCACGGAGTTTAACTGACACATTTTCATTTCATGTAGTTCTCCCTCTTGACCTAATATACCGAATGAATAAGTAAAACGTTCTTCTGGCAAAAGGGATATATATATATATATATATATATATGATGAAGTCCATGTAAACAGATGAGCCCCGACTATAAACCCTGGCTTGTTTTCCTGGTTTAAACACACGCTGAATGTAAAGGCACTAAAACACACTTATTGGCTCATTTATGTCTTTATTTATGGTTTAAATCTTCCTGCAAAAAATAACCTTTACAAATAATTTCCACTACAAAACAACGATTTGACAGTAGAAACATCATTCAAAGTGTAAACAGGTCACAGAACGTTGGACTTCCTGTATCCTAAAACGTTATTTTTATACTGATTTTTACACAATCATAGTTTTCGGTTTTATGATTTTAGGAGATTTTCAACCTTACTGTGATGATGTCACTAACTTTTGAGCTATACAAACTGTCAAAAATATTTGCAAATAAACTCTTCCCTCAACTTCTTACTATACAACCTATACATATATAATATATATATATTAGGGATGCACAGATACCGATGCCGATATCGGGTAACTTTAACCGATACCGGTATTGATTAAAGTTACCCGATACCAGGAACCGATACCAGTGGCTTCACTGTCTGTGACTTGTGATTTCTGTTGTAGTTTCCTATATTGAACACTAGGGGGAGCTATTGAGCTAAAGAGGAACAGTGTGGGTTGAGAGCTGGAGATGGTGCCAAATAGTTCATTTTATTTGGTTAAAATGTGGAAAACTGCAATAATTTCACTGTGAAATCACAGAAAATGGTTATTTTTCACCTTATATTTTAGTTTTGTGATCATTTTTATTAATATATTTTATTTTTTTAATCTAACTCAGTTATTTGTTGTAAAAAGCAGAGAAGAAAAAAATAAAACCTGTATTCCAATTTGTTGCATTTTTTTGTGTGGTAGAAGTATCGGTATCGGTACTCGGTATCGGCGAGTACTCAGATTTAAGTATCGGATCGGTTTTGAACAAAGTGGTATCGGTACATCCCTAAAGTTGTATTTCTTCTCGCGTTTGGTTCACACATAAACACATTGCCATTGTTGCCTTCGTTAGCATTCCAAACTTTGTCTTAGACTTTAATTAATTCGCTCATGCAAACACTCTGAATTCGTTTAGATTCAGAAGATACGAAGATCTACATGTTTTCGCGACATTTATCTGTTCTCCTGAGGAGCCGCCATCTTTTTTCCCCAAAGTCGGAGCACAAAAACTTCTCCGGCTTTCCGAGTGGGAAGTCCGACTTCAGATTTTTCCAACTCGGAACTCGGAACCTTCGACTTCCGAGGACAAACGGAACGCAGCATCGGTCTTAGAGGGTCTGTGGTTACTATGGTGATCCTAATGAGCCGCTGATGGTTACCACGGTAACACCAATGGACTACTAGTAGCAGCTTTAACATTTCTGTTCATCTCGGTTAAACTTTTTAAAAGTTTAAACAAATTCTGTCACTGATTGAATTAGTACAACAGGTCGTTTTATTTAATGGGATTTTAAAGAGAAGCTGATTTACTGCATGGTGAAATTTGAACTTTAGGAATTCTCCTAAAATGTTGTGACTTTTCATTAGAATTTCTCTTTTAGTTCCATCAGAATCATTTTAATCTGCGGTGACATTTCCCAGTGTTTTATTCAGGCCTACGCATGGCGCTGTCATCATTTATTCACATGAAGAAGAATCACTGAGCCTGGTCCATATTAGTGTTGTGTGATGTATATGAGTTGTAAAAGCTTAATCTGCTGTAATCTCTAATCTGGTTGTTGAATAAGCTTCGGAGGCTGACCTTCTTACCGAGTCAAAAAACGTCTTTAATTAAACGTGTTTATTAAGACCTTGTTAATTTGGTCATTTAAATAAAAATATCTTTAAAACCCGGTCCAGGTTTATTTGTTTGCATCGTGCCGTACCATATCCTGTCTGTAGGGGGCGGCGGGACGTTGACGACCAGAGTCCCCGACAGCTCTCGAACCTCCACGGAGAGCAGCAGCGGGGTGTTGGACATCTCCTCGAACTTCTTCTTAATGAACTCGTTCTCCGCGGCCCTCTGGAAGTATTTGGATTTAGTGATTTTGTCCACCAGTCTTAAAATCTTCCTTCCAGTTTTTCCTCCCGCCGTCCTGAAAGAGGATTAGAGGGGAGCGTTAGTGTGATCCTGCGCTTGGCAGCAGATTTAGAGCTCAGATGATGAAGTCAAAAGTTTGCTTTGACGTGTGAATGAAACCAGGAGCCATCTGGAGAGGGACGTCAGCGTCGCTTGTTTTGGAAAATCACAAAACAAGAGCAGGACTAAATCACTTCACGATGTCTCCATAAATCTCAGGAGTTTGTATAAACGGGTTAAATTTACCCTTCGGTTGGTGTCGGCGTGGAGCTTTTCTCCGCCAGCGGACCCTGAGGCTCAGACAGAAGCAGCTCCTCTTCATCAGACGAAGCCGCGCTGGAGGACTCTTCATCGCTGTCTGCCAACACACTGAGGACGGGCTTAGAGCTGGAAACACACACCAGTCAGGAGTGGACAGACTTCATTAGTTACAGACAGAAACACTCGTCTTTAGTCTGATGTTTCACCAGTAACACGCTCTGTAGAGGTGAAGACATATCATTAAGAAAAGTGTTTAACATGAATGATGTAACCTTCACTTAGTGAACCTGATTCAGGAATCCTAGCTGGTTGTGGACCTGCTGTTGTCTCCTGCTGAGCTGTAGTATCGGTAGTATTGAACCAAGTACAAGTATGAGTACATTCCCACCTGATGACCTCACAGTGTCAGCGCGAATCTCAGACTGTCTCTCTGACACATCGAGATGGATGAAAGTCCATCATCTCCGACTCAGCCTCTCTAAAACTGAACTGCTGTCATCCCAGCCAAACCAACCAACCATCCATCACAACATCTCAACCCAAACTGGTTCCCTATCTCTGGCTCCATCAAAGGTAGCTAGACGTTTGGGTGCTGTGATGGATGACCAGCTGACCTTTAAAGGTCAGGTTACCCAACCCTAACCCATAACCTCAAAAACTGTAGAAGCTGAAAACAGAAACAGCAGGTAGTATTTAAAAAATGACTAAAAAATCATGTTTAATACACAGAAAAATCAAATTAGCTATTGATTCAGCTGGGTTTGGTGTGTGTGTGTGTGTGTAGCACTGACCGTGGACTACCTGCGTCACTCATAAAGTGCCCCGTGTCATGACTGCTCTCTTTACCCAGCTTGGACAGGTTGAACTTGGTCTGCAGGGTCATCTGCAGATTACCGGTGTAGACCAGCTGCAGCTCCACCCACAGGCCTGCAGGGGGCGCCACAAAGAGATCAGGGCCAGGATGAAAACCAAACTCCGGCAGGCAGCTCTTTATCTGGACACACAGCTTAGTGGGCAGATTAAACAGCTCTCACTGAGATGATCAGACCTTCAAATTAAATTTCTCATAAATGACGGTGGATTATTAGTTAGAGTTGAGCAAAAAAAACAAGGAAACTGGGTTAAAAAAATCTATTAAAAGACAGAAAACAAGGAGACAAACCTTCACTCATAAGGAAACGTCTGTCTTTGGTGTAAACAGATGACGTCACATCATAACAGGACCTGATTTGATGCTCTCATAATAACATTAGCATCACTTTCTCACTCAGTGATGTGATCCGTACTCACCTCTGCTGTTGACTTCTGGTCTGGAGGTAGCGCTGATCAGCGGCATGGAGCAGCCCATGTCCAAGTCAGTCAGAGTCAGGTCATTCATAAAGTAAGGCAGCTGCAGGAAGCGTTAAACAGCGACGTTAAAGTCTGGCGTGTTACAGCACGATGACTTACTCCTAAACGTTATAAAGCTACAACCAGGTGATAGGATTTATCACAACGATCTATAAATAATAGAATAAAAATAATCTGACCAACTTGAAATTCATGGTTCTGCAAGTAAAAAAAGTAGGGATGCACCGATACCGATACCAGTATCGGTTAAAGTTACCGATACCAGGAACCGATACCAGTGGCTTCACTGTCTGTGACTTGTGATTTCTGTTGTAGTTTCCTATATTGAACACTAGGGGGAGCTATTGAGCTAAAGAGGAACAGTGTGGGTTGAGAGCTGGAGATGGTGCCAAATAGTTCATTTTATTTGGTTAAAATGTGGAAAACTGCAATAATTTCACTGTGAAATCACAGAAAATGGTTATTTTCACCTTATATTTTAGTTTTGTGATCATTTTTTTATATATTTTACTTTTTTATCTAACTCAGTTATTTGTTGTAAAAAGCAGAGAAGAAAAAAACCTGTATTCCAATTTGTTGCATTTTTTTGTGTGGTAGAAGTATCGGTATCGGTACTCGGTATCGGCGAGTACTCAGATTTAAGTATCGGATCGGTTTTGAAAAAAGTGGTATCGGTACATCCCTAGAAAAAAGTCACATCTCTGCACGACTTAGCAATGGTGAGTTCAGGGACTGAAACGATAACGTGGACGTTTGAGTTTCAGACCAGCTGATCACAGATGAAGCATTAATGCTGAATATCATCTGATTCAGATCAAGTTTAATGCATTTCTAGTTTCAAACTACTTTAAAAACCTTAAAAATACCATATTAAACATAAGAACCCTTTGTGTGACTTTTATTAAAAGTGCGCTCACTCTGATTTTGCTCAGCTTCTTCTGAATCTTGTGGGAGACGGCGTCGGCCCAGCGCTTCTCTCGAAGGAAATCCCAGAAGACTCGACCGATGAGCGCGTTGACCCAGGCGGTTTGGCTCCACTCAGGGAACCTCACCTGATCACAGGTACACTGACAAATGAGACAGTTTAGAAGCTTAAAGGAAGGATTTAAATGAAGTAAACATGATCAGACTTTATTAAATAAGCTGTCCATCTTCTGAATGTTCTCAGACGCATTATTATTGTCCAGAAGACAAAACCACTGTGTGGACTTTAATGAAACTCTCAGAAATGTATCGTTACCTTTACATCTGTGACTTTTGGAGTTCAGGATGTCAGCTGACCAACCCAACGTGAACATGGTCAGATTTACAGATCTGAGACTCTGACCACACCGTTATGCTTCAGACTTTACCATTACCTGCTGGAGTCAACCTGCTAGTGAAATACTTCTAAAAGTACTGGGACGTCGGCCTGTACACACACACACACACAAACCCATTCTTAATCCGTAGGGTTTAATGTGGCGTCGGCCCACCTGCTGCAGGTATAACCTTAAGGTTTAGGACGGTGTTTAGGGGAATGTTTGACCTGTCAGTCAGAAACACATTAGTGAGGTCAGGAAGTCGAATAGCCTGACTTGAATTCACCCTAAAGGTGTTCTGCTGGGTTGAGGTCCGGTCTTGTTCCTCCACACCACTCAACATCCATTGAAACACCTGAATTCAATAAATTGAAGGGTGTCCCAGTACTTTTAGCCCTCTCATGAACCACTGGGTGGATTTATATGAAACTCTCAGGGACGAGCCACTCACCCTTTTAAGATATTGAACTTACCTGTTAACACGACTTACATTTGCTCTGACGGTGGGGCTCGGCTCTGTGCTGCTGGCTCCAGGACTGGAGAGAGGCGTCGCCTCCTCTGCTGCCAGGATCCGAGCCATGTAGCTGGGGTAGTCGAGCACAGGAGGAGCCCTGGTGCTGCTGGGGTGGGCTGCAGGAAGAGCTGGAGGCGTGGAGGGGGCATCGTCGTCACTGCTGCCCTTTCTGCTGGGGCTTCTGCTCCTTGGGACATGGATGCTCTTTGTTGTGTTCCCTAATAAAACAATAAGATGGTGCAATGATCAGTTAGTGATTTTTTTGCCGTCTCAAGTTTCCCCACAAAATCACTCCAAGGGCCGCAAGTGGCCCCCGAGCCGCAATTTGGACATGCCTGGTTTAGATCAATGGTTACTGAATGTTTGCAGGTTGAAGTATTCAAATATTTCTATTTATTCATTTAATAAATAACCATATTCACGTTTAAATTATATAAATATTACTTTATGACCACATTATTATGGCTGTTGATCCGTTAAGACAGTAATTTGATTTCTTCACTTGATGTTTTACAACCAGTTAAAAGATCTCAGCTTTGGGACTGAACCAATGAAATAATTACAATTATCACAAAAAAACAAGCTTTCCACATTCAGATTAAATAAATAGATTAACTCATTTTCTCAGGATAGTCCTCTCTCAGTTTTTCAACCTATGAAATAAAAAGTCAGCCAAGAAAAAAACAAAACGACGACACGTGAAATGAAACATCAGATCTTTGAGCTCAGTAATATTTTCTGACGGATTAAATTTGACTCTCTTGGTGGAGAATGGCTTTAGGAGACAATCTGAGTGAGTAATCCCTAATCCTGACATATGTAGTATTTGTTTGAGTCCCTGGAGGGCTCCTCTTACCCAGCCGGGACACACGTGTGCCTGGTTTCTCCACGTTCTTCTCCACGTCCACTGATGCCAGCAGAAGATGGTGAAACCACTCTTCTTTCTCTCTCCCCGAGCGGCCAAAGAGGTAGAGCACGGTTGGAGGTTCAGATCCAGGATCCTCTTCAAGGAGCCCTCCTCCTTCAGCCTCCGGAGATTTGGACCCTCCAGCTAGCTGGATGCAGATGGGATACTTGGGATTCCAAACCCTCTTCCGAGCCAACGAGGACGGCAGCAGGAACACCTTCATGGAAAAATCACAAAATGTAAACACGTGAAAGGAACTAAAAGTCAATAGATGTCCCTAATCTTAACATCTTGTCGTGCTACTTAGCATTTAATCCCAAAATGTTGTTCTCCATCTTTGGAGGTTTTGAGCGAGTTGTAGTTTTAGCTGCGTGATAAAACGTCACTTTAACCCTCAGGCTTCACTGAGGACATTTTTGTCCGTTTGGGCAGTTTTTCCATGTTCGCCATTTTAACGCCGTTTGTGCAAATGGTACAAATTTTTGTCGCAAAACCCCTCTCTTGACAAATTTTGAAATTCAATTTGGAATTTTGAAAATAGACCAAGGGAACGCTATGAAAAAAAAACACCATACTCTTGAGTCTTTGGTGGACAAAAACGTCCGCGTAAAAGTGGCTATAAAAAATGTATAGATTCAGTTTTTTCTTTGCTTTTTTTCATAGATCTGTTAAACAACTTCAGCCCTGCTCAAACATATACAAAATTCAATCATTTTGAGGATTTTAACCCTTGAAATGCCAGTTTAATTAGTCAAAGTCATTGATGTAATTTATGAAAAAACACAAAACATGAGTTATTTTCTAAAAAAAAAAAAAAAATATTTGTGCACGGGGCGTTTATTACAAATCAGTCATGGTTATGTCATGAAATATCTAAAATTTTGAATTTTTTGCATTTATAGTTTTTGCATAGTGACAGATTTAAATGCCCACTTATAAAACTGCTTTAAAAATGGTCTAGATTAATATTTTTTCTGCTTTTTGGGCTTAAATCTTGTGAACAACTTCAGTTCTGATCAAAACAATCAAATATTGAATAATTATCTAAATTTTAACCCTTTATATGCCAGCTTGATTGTGTGATGCTCATTTTTTCATTAAAAAAGCAGACAAAAGAGGAGATATTTAACATAAAACATATTCTGGGTGACTGAAATATATTTTTCTAAATCAGCCTTGGATATGTCAAAAATGTGATAAAATATCAAATGTTATGCTTTATTAGTTTTTGTGTAGCAACAGATTTAAAACTTCCCTCCCTCTTGTGCCTCTCAAGGACAAAAACGTCCCATTGACTTCAATGCAAACCACAGCTTTTGATCCTGTCGCCTCTGCAAAAATTAACCATGCATTCTGTGATATTAGGGTTTCATTTTGTATAAAAGTGGTCAAGTTTGTCATTTTTACTGTTCACCACCAAAATCAGTCATTTCTCCATTAGTGGCCCAGGTGAGAAACTCTTGAACATTTCTTCAGATTTTCTGCTGCTTTTATTGAAGTCAGAAGGTCAACATGACCTCTGTCAAGTCAACAAAACACAGTTTTGATAAAAAAAATAGAAACTTTTACGAGCGGACGTTTTTGTCCACTAAAGACTCAAGGGTATAGTAAATTATAATGAAGCCTGAGGGTTAAATGTCATCATAGATCCGTGCATCAATTATTCAAAATCACATGCATCCACTTCTCTGACAGCGACCTGCAGCTGTTTTTAACAAGCATCCATTCTGACTTGTGTACAAACAAGCTGACATTTAAAGTGACGACTTCATCATGTGGACAAAAACTTAAAGGGTCATCAGGGTCGTTCTGAGGCGGCTTCTATCAGGTATTTATCTACAGTAAGGACCACACCTACTGGTGACATCACTGAAAGCAGGCAGCGTCTCTAGAAACAGGAAGAACTCTGACCAGAGCAGAAGAAGAAGAAGATGCTAACTCCACGCAGAAAGGCCACAGCTGAGAGTCAGCGGTGGGTGTGGTCCTTACTGTAGATAAATAACTAATAGAAGCCACTTCAGAACGACATGTGTGAAAAATAAAAATGTTTTGTTCCGTTCTTCCTGTAAATCCCAGCTGCTTCCTAAAACTCTGTTCCTGAGAGAGCGTTCGTACTTTGCTCTTTGCGAGCTGAAAGCAGCGTGACTTGATGAAGACGACCTCGTGGACTCGTTCTTCGTACGTGGCCCTGCGGTTGATGTTGGAGCGTGGGTAGTCCAGACGGAGACGGGACCCCTCCAGGGTGGCGAAGACGGAGTGAGTCAGAGCTGGATGGCAGGTCTCTGGGTCGTAATCGTGGACCTCGTTCATCCAGCCCTGAAAAAAGAGCAGTAGGTTAGTGTTCATGTGAGGAACAAACACATCATCAGGAATTGTTGCAGCTTTGAAAAAAAGTGTGACAATGTTTGAAATCTGCAAGAAAGGGAATAAAAAGAGCAGCAAATAGAGCGTGAGAGGTGTGGACTTTTATGACAAAGAACTGCTGTAAGCCTCCGCTGAACGACGCAGCGTCTCCATGGAGACGTACGTCCGTAAACACGTATCCGAACGTTGTCTTCAAACCTCACAGACGATGAAAAGTAACGCAAAGTCAGGAGCCGCTCAGAGATTATCTTCAAAAAACGTTACCAGGTTTAGTCTAGTAGACGGTATTTGTTTTTTAGGCGTCTTTGGAGACGCTGCGTCACGTCCTTGCGCCATTCAGCGGAGGCTTACGGGTGTTCTTTGTCATAAAGTAGTCCCAAGTCTAAAATAGTACCTGTAATTCCTTCGTGTTACTTTTTATTTTCACTTAGTCGATATGTTTACTGAGGTCACTAGGCAGAATTAGTATCACTACTGAGTTTTAAGGACTTTTTTCTCACAATGCTAGTTGTTACCATTCACTTACAGTGTTTTACGCTAAGCTAATGCTAACTGCTGGATCAGGATAACAGCTGGACCGGTTACTAATTGTTTTTGTTCACTGATCTAACTATGAGGAATATGGAAACAGACAAAATAAATCACATTCTGGTGGAGTGTCCCTTTAACTCTCACAGCACGAAGAAAACTCCCTGGAAACACAGAGAAGCTGCAGTCAAAGAAAAAGAAGACATTTTTGTTGGTTCTATCAGTCGGAACGGAGCCCAGCTGGGGTCAGAAAATCATGCAGACAGACTTCAGGCTGCTGCTATGGTAAAGTTGGATATATATTCATAAATTTGCACTTACAGTATCGATCTGTCCAAACCAAAGCGTAGTTAAAACGAATCAACACCCTCCATTAACATTTTAATATAACTGGTTTCCTTTGTGTGGCAGATTTTACAATGAAAACCTTCAGTGAATTCCCTCTGACTCATCCTGTGAAGTCACAGGAGATCAGGTTGACTTTACTGAAACACCTGGAGTAGAAAAAAGGAAACGTTTTGGTACATGCTGTGTGCATGTGCACAAGACGGTGATAAACTAAAGATCTGGACCAGAGGACGCTCATGCACACAAACGTGCACACATCAATCAGCTGTTAGAGTTTGTGGAGGAGACAGTGAGACTGATCTTATTGTTCATAATCACTGTGTTTAATGAATTCTGTCCACAACATGGTTTGCATGTCAAAGAGGAAAATATATTTTTGATTTTTACTAAATGTACCAGTTATTTAAACATCCGACAGCCAAAACTAACTCCGTTTGGACTCCAACGGTCTACTTTCATAAATATCAAGACGTATTTCCACTAGTGTCACTTCTAAAGACTACAGTTTAGGGATGATCTGATAAAACAAGAAAACATCTGAGTTTTAAGTTGAGCTTTAACAAACTGTAGCCCCTCGTTAGATTAGAACCAGTTAATTATCAGAATAAGTCACAAACCTCTGATCGTAAACTTTAAACGATCTAAAAGCATCACCTGACATCATCACAGGGAACAAAAACACCTTAAAAATACATTTAGAATATTATATTTCCTCATGCCTTAAATATCTGCTGCTTTCATTGTGACATCCTGAGTACGTGTGTTTATTTTTTATACATCTAGACTCTCTGTAATCATTAAACAACAGCCAACAGACTCCAGTTTGTCACTGATCATTTTTAAGTTGAGGCGTTTGATTAGGGATGTTTAATGAGGTCAGGTTTTCTTCGTTTACCTTCAGGGCGTCTGGCTCGGCGCTGACAGAGCCTCTTGTCTGATGAGCTGGTCTGCGATTGGGCGCCGAGCAGTCGGACCTGGAGGAACCCATCCGAATGAGGAGAAGTCCAAGCAGGAATCCCAGAGCCAGGCCCAGAGCCAGGCCGGAGACGTAAGGACTAAGAGGCAGGATGAAGTAGGCGTAGGAGAGCACCGCCACGCAGAATAAACTCATCCGGGGCAGAGGATGAACGGGCTGAGGAGCTACGGTTTGAGGACCAGGTGATGTCCTCGCCTGCCTGAGAGTCTCGACAGCGAACACTTGCATCACATCTCCATCTGTGCAGATTTCCAGCTCCTCTTCCCTGTGATGCTGTCTGTGGTGATGCACAGGACATGGACTAGGGTGAAATCTCGTGAGATGTTTCACAGAAGGCCACTCGAAGACAGGAAAAGCATCCTCGTCCAGTTTCCTTGCGCTCTTCACTGGAGATTCTGAAAGAACTGTATCCGTGCTGCCGTCCCTCCCCAGGCTCCTGGTGCTGCTCTGGTGAGCCGCCACCGGCTTGCCGTGGTGTTTGGGACTGCCTGCGCTTTCTTCTCTCATGATCTTACTGAACATGCTGCTCAGAGGCTCGTGCATGGCCTCCGAGAACTTCCTCTTGGTGTCATCCAGCTCCATTTTGAAGAAGCCCCCCTTTAGGCCCTCTCCGCTGGGGGAGTGGGAACTAGGGGATGGTGGAGCGGTACGAGAATCCCCATTGCTCCGGGTTTTTGTTTGGGTCAGCTGCTTCCACAGGTGGAGGTTGAGACGTGAGTCCGATTTGGATTGCGACACCTCCGGTTCTGAGCGAGAGAGCTCTGTGGAGATCGACTTCACGAGGCTGAGGAAAGGCTTGGGTCTGAGAGAGGAGCTCTCTTTGAGCTCAAGCTCTGTTGAGAGCGACTTGACGAGGTTTGCCAGGGGACGAGGACTGGGTGAGGATGATCCAGGGGAGAGGAAGCTGGGTCCAGTAGCTGAATCATTCCCAAGGGAATCAGGGGATGAGGGAGAAAGAGGGACGTGGAAATGTGAGGACCTCAACCCTTTGTCATCTTCACTTTCAAGCTGCCTCTCCTTGGAGAGTGATATGGATGGGTAGTCCTCGTCGTGGTCAAGAGAAAAAATGAGTTCACTGTCATCTGGGCTGTCCCACCCCCCCTCTGTCCCAGTCAGCTGGATCACGATCCCTCGGGAGAGGTTTCTCTTTGTTCCAACGGAGGTGGCGCCCGTCGTAGACAGGCTACATCCTCTTTCTCCATCCTCACTTCGCCTGCCGCCATTCGTCCCACTGTCCGCCATTTCTCGGTTTCACATCTCCGAGCAGAGGCACCGTTTTATCACTGAAAGCAGATAAACAACATGATCAGCTGTGTTTTACGCCTCATGGACAGAACCAAAAGAGCCAGACAGAAGGAGAGAGGATCCAAACTGCTTACTGGTGCTAACTGAGCATTAAGTCTTCCTGTTTAGCTTAGCTGTGAAGAACCGTGAACCTCTACGTCAGTCAGAGTGAATCCCAGCCAAGTAAGCACCTCTCCCATAGCTGCCGCTCCACATACACGCAGAAATAGACAAGAAAGACTTTCTCCCAGAGTCTCACAAACTGGGGCAAGAGGGGTCCTGCCTCCTGTCAGCTGAGAAAACACAACCTTTCCTCTGAAGTCTTCTCTAGCTGCTCAAAGAGGAGCTTATGTAACCCTGAGATGAACAGTAGGAGATTCTTTCTCTCTGGCTTTAAAGTCTCAGCATCATCGCGCGTTTGACCACCTTCTACTGAGGTGTCAACCAGAACAGAGACGATGTGACTGAAGCTCCTTTAACTGAAGCCTCCTCTGGAACCTGTTTGTTTGGATGTGTCCGGGTCAAGTGGTCTGCTCCATATTGCAGGTTAAACCGTAGATCAGATTTATGTAACGGCATTACGCCGTTGTGGCACAGTTTCATCTAACTCCAAAGCAGCTGGTTGATTCAAACTAATCGGCTCTCGCCCAAAATGGGCAGTGGGGAGATAAACCTGATGGTCACAGTGGCGGCCTGACGACCACGCCGAGCATCAGACGGAATAAACCGCTCTCTATCGTACGGGTGTCTTAGGACTCTGATAGAGCAGCGTTGCCTTGTTATAAGTCCAACGCCGCTTTGCACTAAGCCATGTGTTCTTTAATCCATCACTGCTGCTGAAAGTTGGCTTTTGCTTTCTGCCAATATTAGGAAATAAATCCTGATAGTGAAGGAATCAGATCAGGAGATTACAGGCAGGGTGCACATCGTGTTTTCAAGGTACTCAAGTGAGTACCAGCCGTTGATGCTTGGTACGTACACCATGTGACAGTTATGCAATACCGTCAATTATTAAAGAGTTTGACGTCTTAAAATCATCAACAACATGGACTCAGAGTGATGATGACCAGGTCTACGGTTCAAATTTAGATTTTCTGGAAATCAACTTTAAATTCGTTAAAGAACAAGAAACATTACCGGGTTCCTACAGGGTTCTTCTAGTCAAATTCAACTCTTTTAAAGACCATTTATATAAAAATTTTATACCCATATAACAGACCTACCGACAAGGAAAAACACAAAATTCTTGAACATATGTTCATTTATTTTTAAAGGAAATGTGGAATGTGCAAAGTATGACAAGTTATTTAATCAGAATAATCGTGGTTGACAAATTAAAGCTTTGATGTGAAATGCGATACGGAGAAGTTACAGCACACATTTTAAGACCCAGATATCAAAATTCAATACTTTTCCAGTCTTTTTAAGGTATTATTTCCAAAATCATAAATTCAAAGCCTTTAAGACTTTTTAAGACACCACGGGAACCCTGTATTAAAATTGTCTAAATCCAATACCAACTTATAGACTGAAAACTTGAATCTGTTTCTGGACAATGAAGGTAAAAAATAATGAAACCTTTAACAGGTGGAGGGTTTTAGGTAGGGATGGGAATCGGTTTTTCAATAATATCGGCCGATATTGGCATTAAAATGCAATATCTGTAAATATCGGTATCGGTTTTTGTAATGATGACCTTTACATACCGTGCACATATTATACATCAAACTGTTCGGTTACTTCTCCTCTCTCCCAAAATGTCAAAATATAACAACTCTGATGTATAGTTTTAGAGATTTTTTATTTTTTTAATGAGGGCTACCACGCTTATATCGGTATCGGAAATTAAGAGTTAGACAATATCGGACATCGGTGAAAAAGCCAATATCGAGCATCCCTATAAAAAATAATGAAACCTTTAACAGGTGGAGGGTTTTAGGTAGGGATGGGAATCGGTATCGGTTTTTTGATAATATCGGCCAATATTGGCAATATCGGTATCGGTTTTTGTAATGATGACCTTTACAGACCGTGCACATATTATACATCAAACTGTTCGGCTACTTCTCCTCTCTCCCAAAATGTCAAAATATAACAAATCTGATGTATAGTTTTAGAGATATTTTTATTTATTTGGCACACCTTGCATTAAATACTGTCTTTTTTAAAATGATTTTTTTATATCGTATCGAAAATTAAGAGTTAGACAATATCGGATATTGGTAAAAAAGCCAATATCGAGCATCCCTAGTTTTAGGGTCTAAATTTAAATTTCTGTTTAAAGGTTCTGCTTTTGAAAATCTGACACCACAGGAATGGATTCAATGGAAAAATCAGGAGAAGAAAGTTAATTCTGAATGAATCTGGAAATATTGCTGGATTTTATTTAGTTATTTATTCAACTGTTGGTATCAACTGTTGAAGTCGACCCGGTTTGTCTGTTATCAGATGAACTTATGATCCAATCCAACTGATCAATTCAAGATGGCTGCAGATAAGAAACCTTTAAAACAACAAAAATTACAACAACTCGTTCAGTTTGACAGTCATCCAGCTCATATTTAATTATCCACAAACTAAACTGTTGTTTCAAACTTTGGAGTTAAGAATTAAAATCAGACTGTTAGCAAAATATCTCAAGAACCACTGGATGGAGTTTAATGCACGCTAACAGACATGACACATAATGTGATTTTCAAGATTTGGCCAAACTGACTATAACTCCATCATCTGTCAACATAAGACAATCACAGTTTCATCATCCGAGGGAGAAGGTGCAATATTCCTCGTTGAAAGGAATATTCAAACATATTTTTCTTTTATGTTGGAATTAAATTGATTACATTTTCAAAACTGTATTAAATCCTTAAGTTTAGCATCTCAGCTGCGACCATCTTGAATTTTAATAAGCTAGAAGAGACCATACTGTAGTTTACACAAAATACAGACTGTTTACCTGATCAGCTCAAACAGCTGATCCACACTTTTCACACCTTTAGCAACAAAACTCTGCTTATTCAATGAAAATTAAAAGAAGCATTAATCCTGCCAGAGAGGCTCAGAAATGTGTTGTTACCTGAGTTTTTTTGATCTTTTATTTTGTGTGTCTGTGCTTTGGTGATGTCATTCTGGCTCTGGTCCAGAACTCACACCTGATTCTGGCCTAAAGGAGCCCAGAACGTGAGAACACCTGTTACTAGGAGCAGTAGATATTATTTACCGGTAATTAGTATTTTTTATTATTATAAGCCAAAATAATTAGAGAGTAAATGATGTCTCGGCTTTGATTTTATTTAGTCAGCTCTGATCTTGAGGCGGTGGAGGAAGTAAAATCCTCCCTGTGATAACTAGCTGCTCAAACGGTGACGTTCTCCTTAGTGCTCGCTCCTTTCTTGTGTTTTACTGAGCTGTAGTTACGATAACGTGTGGTACAGACTCATGATGGCCTCAAAGAGAGTCCTGAAATCTCGTGTTCAGATGTTCAGCTTGAGAAAATAACAGAGAACTCCAGTAAGCATGGAGTCATCATCACCAACGCGTCTGTTCACGGTGAATTTATAACTATAAAGAACCTGGAGCACAGCGGAGCTAACAGGCTGACAGACAACAGCAAGGTTAGAAAATGTGATAAAAACGTAAAGACAGAGCCTCGAGCCTCTGATGTCTCTTACTGGGATATTTTTTCACCTGATTTTGTCCATCTATAATACATAATACACTTATTTTGGGGGTTGAACCTTTAATTTTGTATTCTTTATCATTTTAATCTGTATAATTCTGATAAAAGCTGGAACACCCCCACCGTAGAGTCCACACTGACTGAATAAACATTCTTATCGTGGCTGAAGATTCTCCCAAACCTGATCTGTCTTTGATACTGGTTCTGTCCTCTCTGTTATTTACCTCTTCAGCACCAGATAAAGGTTCAGCGCTGACAGGATTGAGATAAGAAAGAAAATCAGACATGAAGAAAAAAATCAAAAGAAGCAAAGTGGAGGTTTAGAGGAACAGTTTCTCTAAACCTTCGTATCCTGAAGGTTTTCTTTTTATTTCACAGTAAAAATTCTGTTTTAATAAACATCTGACGAGATGTTATCAAGTGCATGAGTTAGGGATCTACTAGGATGTCCGTTTTCCAGCAGTGGGAACTGAATTAATGACATCAAATCATAAATCTTTTCAGGATGATTTTTTATACAATCATTTGAATTTGATAGCTGCAATCTGTAGATTATAATCTTTATTTTAATTAGGGATGGGTATTGATTTTTCGATAATATCGGCCGATATTGGCGATATCGGTAAATATCGGTATTAGGGCTGCAGCTATCGAATATTTTTGTAATCGAGTACTCTAATAAATTACATGTATGTATATATAAATATACATGAATATACATACATATAAATGTATATGTATGTATAAATTACATGTACAATGTATAAATCTGAGAGAAAATAACAAAGTATTAAACTTTTAAAATAAAAAATAGATATAAACCATGGTTTTGTGGCATATAAGTGCATTTACTATTATTACCGGTATTTATTGCTTACCTCTGAACTTTCTGTTATGTCACCGTCTTCCCCTCACACACCTTTTTTCAGTCGGACTGAAGTGACAGCGCTGCAGCACCAAGTTAATTCCACACGCGATGCGTGGCTTCGACTAATTGCTGGAATGCCTGTTTTTCGCGGCACAAATCTCATAGCATATGTTGCATTTTGCTCTCTTCCCGTTTACCTTTCCAAAATGCGGCCAAACTTTAGAGTTTTTTGGAATTTTTTACCCAAAACTCGCTAAGCTGTTTTGACAAGGAGGGGAGGGGCTATCTGCTCCTCTGTCTCACCTGTGTCTCCACCCGTGTAGCTGCGCAGGCGGATAAATGAAGCATCTCATTTACAGGGACATTTTATAGTAAAATACCAAAGTCGGCACCGTGTTTTTTCGTTACCGGTACCTACCGACGTCTTTCGGTCTGTACTAGTAGTACTAGTACGGTCTAGTTGTCCGCCGTGGCTTAAGAGAAAGTTAAGTTACATTCGCTACTCGCGTGTGCATTCAGTGCAGTGTGTATGTGCGTCACTTATTTCGGTCCGGGTGAAACATGACCCCGGGCGATTGCAAAGCCACGAATTAATTAAACATGAATTAAACGAAGCCTCGAGGCTTTTTTGTACTTGAATTATTCGAGGTACTCGAGGAATCGTTTCAGCCCTAATCGGTATCGGTTTTTGTAATGATGACACACATGACCTTTACATATCATGCAGGATACATCAAAGTGTTCGGCTACTTCTTCTCTCTCCAAAAATGTCAAAATATAACAAATATGATGTTTAGTTTTAGAGGTATTTTTATTTATTTGGCACACCTTGCATTAAATACTGTGTCTTTTCTTTTAAATGAGGGCTACCCCGCTTATATCGGTTTATATCGGTATCGGAAATTAAGAGTTAGACAATATCGGATATCGGTGAAAAAGCCAATATCGAGCATCCCTAATTTTAATTATGACTTAATTATTTATTTGAACATATTCTCAGTTAGTAAAAAACAATAATAAAAGTGTTAAAAAGGAGCAGGAAGAAGTATATCCTGCCTCTTCTCCATCAGAAATCCAAATCGTCTTTGTTTACATTAGCTTAGCATGCTATTAGCTATAGTTGCCTATATATTGACATAAACATATCCTATAAATCCCCACTTTACACCTTTACATACTAAATATTGGAGCATTCCTCTTCCCGCTTACCCACCAATAAACACACAGAAATAAATGAACATCTACAAACATACCTCTGTGCATGTGTACAGTAAATATCCAGTCAGACCCTCTCTTCCTCCCTGAACCTCATAAAAACCATATTTTTGCACCACTTTTTGAGCTGGGTCACACCTGGATGAATTTAGAAATAAACTTCATGGGCGGTTCACCTGCGACAACCTCAAAAATCACAAAAACGTACAAATATGTAGTTTGAATAAGGGTCACGGAGGAGGAGTTAATTGGCAATGACCATGGAATACTGATATTATTTTTCATGTTTGCATGTTTTAGACCCCCGAGGTCCAGAGTCACCTTTTTGAAATGGTTTTGTTCTAAATACAGGAAGCTGAGGAGAGGATCCTGCACATCTCTGACTTGTTTCTGTGTTTGAGTGTCACCCCTCTGATCAAACACTAAACACCAACAATCTCAGATTAACATCAAAGCAGGATTTTACCGTAAAATCGGACCAATCACACAGCCGGATTAAAGGAGCTGAACCAACATTTGCTGGGTTGTGTTTCCACACCAGTGACTCTCTGTGACCTGCTGCTGATTGTGGTTATTAGTGACTTTCTGATCAAATCTCCTTTTGTAAAGAAGTTCTACAACACTGGGAATAAAGTCACTAGAATCCATGACAACGAGCAGGAAACTCATCCAGTAGCGTCCTAGACTGAACACTTTCTCTGTGCTGATGCAACACTGGTAAAGAACATGTTAGCAGCTTAAAGGGATTTTCAACCATTATTAAATGTTTCTGTGTAAAATACAGAACCATCTCACCCACTGACAGCTTCAGTTAACGGCTAGTCTGAGTTCAGCCATAAGCAAAATGCCTAAAACTTCAAACACCATGTGAACGTTATTTTATAAACCTTTACATCATCATCAGTTTCACATTAAAATGTTATTTTGGTAGAAACATGAAGACATTTCTACCAACTTTGACCCCTGGATGCACCAGAAGTGCTACTAGTGATATTTACACTCATAAATAGCAACAGAATCTAAAGTAAATACCTGAGTTACGCTACACTGACAGCAGTGTAAAGGTTTATAAAATAATGTTTCATGAACCATTATGAAATATTGGAGATTTAAACTGTTTTAAGGTGACAGCTAGCTGATAGCTGATCAGAAAGACATAAACTAGGGATGGGTATCGGTTTTTCGATAATATCGGCCGATATTGGCAATATCTGTAAATATCGGTATTGTTTTTTGTAATGATGACACACATGACCTTTACAGACCGTGCACATATTATACATCAAAGTGTTCGGCTACTTCTCCTCTCTCCCAAACTGTCAAAATATAACAAATCCGATGTATAGTTTGAGATATTTTTATTTATTTGGCACACCTTGCATTAAATCCTGTGTTTCTCTTTTTTTTTTATGAGGGCTACCACGCTTATATCGGTATCGGTTTATATCGGCATCGGAAATTAAGAGTTAGACAATATCGGATATCTGTGAAAAAGCCAATATCGAGCACCCCTAACATAAAATCTACTTCTCTGGACTGAGGCTGTTCAGGAAGCTATCTAAGATATCCAACAAGGTAAATATTTATGACTTTTACACAGAAAAACTGGTCAAAATGGCAGAAAAATATTTTAAATTGAAATATTGATGAATATCAACAATATAAACGTTTGGCCAATTTACAGATAATTTTTTTATTTGTTGCAGAAATGTTTATAAAATAAGGAAATATGAATGTAATAATTAATATTAGTAGCCTAATATACTTTTTATTCAACATAAATCCATGTTTTTAAATTATTTTTGGTTTTGTGGTTTCTTCCATAAGTGCAGTGGATGCTTTACAGCAGGACACCTGCTCATAGAGCACATTAAAGGGTTAATGACCATAACATGTGGTAAGTAAGTAGGTATGAGGTGTACTTCTATATATTTCATGATATAAATCATAAGATCAGTGACGGCTGAGTGAATTTAAAACACCAGAATGCAAATTAAAGCAAAACCAACAGTATGTGTCACACATTAGAAGTGAAATATAAAGTGATGGTGACCTGGTGAAGTGAATGCAGGAACCTCTACAACAGGCGGACTAACCCTTTGATCTGAAACACATCAAAGCACCGGAGCCGCTCACTTACCCAGAAAGAAGAACGCGCGCGTGGCAGGTCTGCGCTCTCCGCTGCTGCTCGCTCCATTTGTGCGCGTGAGGAAACGAGAAGTCCCTTTTTCTCCCACGCAGACGCACGCGCACCTCCCGTTTTAAACCGACTCCCCGCATCCAGATGTGCCACGCGCTGCAGCTCACTCCGCGCTGCACGATAATCCAGATTAAGAGTTGTGTGCAGTCCTGACAGGGCGCTGTGTGAAATCACTGGACTGTGATCAGTATGACAGTTTGTTTGAACCATTAGAGCTGAAGGGTTGACTGGTTGACGTGGCCAGGGGTGTAGCAAGCTTTTCAAAAGTGTGGGGGATGCGGTCCGTAGATGCCATCGACTGTAAATTGAAACTCTTAACCTTTTCATGCGTGTTATGAAAAAATTGTCTATATTTTTTAAATATTGATTTTATTACTCTACATGAACCTAAACTGAAAAACATTTTGATTTGTTTTAAATATGGTTTTATATAGAAGTTATTTTACTGTCCATGTATGTGGACAGTGTGCAGCAAAGGAGTGAAATTATCAAAAAATCTGATTTTGTAACTATTTTTTTTATTTTAAAGTTCAAATATTAATTTAACTACTTTTATTTACAAAGAAACAAACATCTGGAAAACATATAAACATAAATAATGACCTAACTACATTACAAAAATATATGGATACCAATGAACTGTGTGCATGTTGTGCAAAAAGTAATACTGTATATTAAGACAGAGGTGGTGACTAAGATGGGTTACTCAGATGTGTTATGGGATTTGGCTGCACTGGTCAAGATGTGCACCCATCAAGAATGTCATGAAGTGCCACTCTGAGAGGTGCCCAGGCAGTCAATATTCCAAATACAAGATGATCCATATTGTTAATATATTACAAAGGACTAACACCGCCCTGAAGTGGATTGAATATCAACATGACAAACAGAAAACTGAGTTAAAGTTACTGCCTTCATATGGCTGCTGTGCATTAAAGGGTTAATGGACGCGTGTATTTAGTTTTTATTTGAACAATACCATCAAATGGTTTGTTACATTTAGTTTCATGAGAATTGCATGTGAATGTAACATTAAACACATGGTGAATGGTGGTGGTGCATGTGAATATCAGGACATTAATAAACAATATTACAAGACATTAATAGATAAATTAATCAGCAATTTACTAACATGCAACCTATGATAAAGTCTGAATTATGAATTACTAACAACACATTTCTGAATGGCCTAAGTCCATTACACATTTTCCCTAAATTAAACCTAAGTTGTGTTATTGCATCCAGTTTGAACCATACAGCTCAACTTATGACCTACAAAGTTCATCACTTATTAAATGAAGTATTTAGCTGTAAAAATATTTCAACTTGCTTTAACTGACTGTACTACTTAACAAACTGTAATAACTTGAACTTATATTTATTTTATTGCTTCCCTGTGAACCTTCATGAGCCCTCTGACATTTCTTACTGAAACGGATGCCCAATTTCAATCATTTTGGCTCAGTTTTAAAACTATGATTAATTCTAAATATAAATATTTATTTATTTAAATATGATTTTAGCTTTTACAGTAATTTCACTTACACTTTTCTGCATATTTGTTAAATTGTTCCACTGAGTGAGAAACAGGAAAATAAAAGCTGGATTGTGAGGATCTGACTGAGAGACTGTTTTTTAGGTAACCTCTGCTGACAGGGTCAAATACCGGTAAGTTATTTAGGTATACCCGCTGTATTTTCATCTGAAGCTGAACGACAATGACAAGAGAGGCGGGATTTATAGCGGAAAGCTGATCGATTGATTGACAGCCGGCCGGTGTTCAGACTCAGAGCAGGAGAGAGGGAGGGGGAGGATCGAAAGTGATCGGCAGCCGGCTGGTGTCAGGGTTCAAGGAGCAACAGGAGAGGAGGGGAGGAGGGAGAGGGGACAAACAGCGATCACTGTGAGGAGAAATCAGACAGGAGGAGGTTTGGGGCAAAACGGCTGGAAAAGTGTGGGTGTTGAACGATCTCACTGAGAAACGTGTGTTAAAACACCCACATCCCCCACGGGTGCGACGCCCATGGAAAGACCAGTCAGGATTTGAATCTGCGACCTTCTTGCTGTGAGGCAACAGCGCTACCAACTGCACCACCATGCAGTCATACCACAATTAAAACAAAGTTACAAGAACTTCTCTCATGATTTTGTATTATTTGTTCAACAGTTTAATGGCTGCAAGCAGGACTGAGTTCCTGTAGTGATCTGTACTGCAGCATGGGGAATCAGGCTCTGGCTGGAGGTTCTTCTCGGTACTCCCAGTGTGTGTGTTGGGTTGTGAATGGATTATCTCCTCTGCTTCCTGCTGGTCCACATGTAGAGCCAGCCTTCCTGATCATCCTGTTCTCATCTGCAGTGTTGTTCCCTCCCTGGTTAAAGGAGAACAATAGAGACATGCAGATGTGGATGGATCTCAGCTGTCTTAAGGAAAGGAACAGCGTTGTCCCTACTTGTCCAGCATCTCCGTGTGAACGGTCCAGTCCAGCTTGCTATCCATCTGTTCTCTCTTTTTAGTAGTCTCAGCCTCTCCTTAAGTGTTTTTTGATTGTTGCCAATAATGTGACCTTTCTGAAACAGATGCACATCTTTCCCACAACCACAGGATGTGTCTTCTGACATGTGTTTAGGATATGAGAAGCTCCTCGCTTCATCAGGGGGTTAAAGGACTTGTTGCTCATTAAAACAGAATCACCCATGCAGTAGTTGTACAACGGGAAGCACTGCTTTACTTACTTTGTTAAATTTAGGTGGTGACTTGTTTTTGAGACAGACAGTGACAGAGAGGTGAAACTCAGTAAAACGTTTAAGCCCACCTGACTGGGCTGGTGACTATTGGAGATAGACATTTTAGCAGATTTATCATCTGCTTTGAATCACATTGAATAGATTTCTTTGGATCTCTAGTGTATTTAAAAAATGAAAATTCCCCAGCAACCCTAACTGGATGAAGTGGTTAAAAAATGAACAGATGGATGGAAATAAGTTACAATATTAATGCAAATGTTGCAACATTTCTCATTAGTGAAATTTAGTCTTGAATTCTTAATTATGTTGGGTTTTTTTCTCGGTTTATCCTCATTGCATTCTGATTTATTGTGCTGGGGATGCAGAGGCATCATGACTAGACCAGAGCCTTCAGCACAGATCAAAACAAGCGTCATGCTTTCTGTGCTTCTGACAGCCTAAGAAAAGGGTTTTCTCTTCTAACGGCCCTTTTATGTCTGACCATGTAAGCAATTTCATGGTGCATTCAAGGACAACACGTAAACTCAATAATCCTCCCTGAAAAGCAGCCAGTTCGGTGAGAAAAGATGATTTTCACTCCCTGTTTTTAACAGTTGAGTTGACTAAATTCAGAGTGTTGGTAGTGACAGCTTCAGAGATGTATTCTTTCATTTGATCTGACCTGTTAAGATGAAGATAACAAAAGGCCTCTTCTTCTTTCTCTTTGTTGAATAAATGTCTCTTGAAACACAATCTGATGATTAAAAGTTTTAATGAAAATAGTTTTATTGATATACTGAGTTCAGTTACTGACCAGAAGGACCTGCAGACGCATTAATTCTATTATCAGTGACCACTTCACTGCCATCAGCCTGCAGTGGTTCAAATCAGATAACTGTTTGAGCACCACTCACACAAAAAGCACTTCAATCAGAGGAATGATTACTGAATTAATAACTTCATCTATAGACGTGTTATCATCACGGTGGTCAAATGAAGCTCTCTGATAACTTTAGAAACTATTAGTCTAACGATGCTGACGATGTCTGGTAGAGGATCGATGTTCACCAGACTCCAGAGGAGCTTGTGTTTGGATAAAGCTGTGGGTTTGTATATCTGTTCAACACGCAGAGAGTCATTAGGATTAATATCAGCAAACAACAACAGCTCCTTACCTCCAGAGCGTGGACCTGATCCTGATCTGTCCTGGTTTAGAGATGATTGGTCTGAAGGTGAGATCAGAACTCGTTTCAGACACTTTTCCTCATGGCGTGATGCCTCCGTGTGTCACAGCTGCTTCGACTTCCCGTATTTGATGGGTGGTGTTCAGCCCACCTCTCTCTCTCTCTCTCTCTCTCTCTCTCTCTCTCTCTCTCTCGTTCTCCCTTCCTTAACCACGCATCTTCTTCATCTCCTTTAAAATCAACCTTTCTGTCTCTTCTTTTCTCCCTTCCTTTCATCTGACTCATTCTATCCTTCACATATAGCATCAATATTTTTGCCCACAGCGGCTCTATGACTTGATTGATGACTTTAACCGATGACAGAGCACGTATGGAGCTGAGTGGGGTTGAGATTGCTTCCACCCTGATATCAGTGTGTTTACAGTAGCTGGTATTATTTGTATACAAGCTAAT
>SSNR01000008.1:3229377-3299626 GCA_006937965.1 Callopanchax toddi | reverse complement strand
CCCCCCCCCCCCCCCCCCAAAGAACAAGGGGTACTTGGTGTAATGGTGCGTTCGATTTGTCCTCGGAAGTCGGAAATTCCGAGTTCGGAGTGGGAAAAATCAACTAGAACGCCCCCCGAAGTCGGACTTCCTACTCGGAAAGTCTGAGATTTTTTTGCGTCCCGACTTTGGGGGAAAAAATGGCGACTCCTCACAAGAACAGTTAAAATGCCACGAAAACACGTTTATTTTTGCAAGATCTGCTTGTTTGTATGTATTTAAGTTCAGAACTACATGTAGTGCTTTTATCTTCTGACTCTAAACAAATTCAGAGTGTTTGCATGAGCGAATTCATTAAAGTCTAAAACAATGTTTCGGGTGCGTGCTGCTAACAAAGTCAACAATGGTAACGTGTTTGTGTGTGAACCAAACACGTGAAGAAATACAACCGTAAATGACTTTATACTTTGGTTTCCCCGATTTTTCCGACTTTGCAAACAGAACGTTGTAACTCGGGTGTGACGTCATTCCCAGTTCCGACCTCCGAGGACAAATCGAATGCACCATTGGTGTCAACTGGAAAAGTTTTTATGTTACACCCAGAGATTTGGGCTCTCATAGAGAAGCTAATGGATTTCATAAATACATTTGTGTGAGTGTTCAAAAGGAATTGGTATATTTGCAAAGCAAAGGCAGGAGGGGTTACTACAAGATAGGAATGTCAAACCAAGATTGTTGACATTTAAAAACTGCTGAGGTGGTACATTTAATATAAATAAAAACATTTTCCTGTGAATCAAAAAAATCAAACCGAGTAAAATAATTCGGTTAACAAGGGCTAAAGTATAAAGTGCACTGTAGGCCCTGTGTCCTAAACTTATGTCATTAATGGCATTTTTCCTCTTACAGTACTTCTACTTTTATACTTTAAGTAGTTTTGAAACTGGTACTTTTATACTTTTACTTGAGTAAAATGCATCAGTTGATACTCCTACTTCTACAAAAGTCGTTTTAAAGCCTAGTATCTATACTTCTACTTGAGTAGTGAATGTGAGTACTTTTGAAGGCTCTGATTCTTACTGACTTTGTTCCCAGTGTTTTAGGACTTCTTTACAAAAAGACAGTGAAAGATCAGAAGGTCTAAAAACCACAATCAGCAGCAGGTCACAGAGATCCACTGGTGTGGAAACACAACCCAGCAAATGTTGGTTCAGCTCCTTTAATCCGGCTGTGTGATTGGTCTGATTTTACTAGGGCTGGGTAAAATAATCGATTTAATCGATTCTGAATCGATTTCATATAAATTTTTCAGAATCGATTGATTAGGCCTGAGATCGATTTTTTTCCCCCTGACTGAAACTTGACAGTTCTGTTTACAGTTTTATAACCATTTGGTTAATTCATGGGAACAGTCAAAGTTTAAACTGCCCAATTTAAAAGTTTGCACTTTAAACCTGTTGTTCAAGATGAAAATATAAATAAAGTATATTTCTATTTTGGAACACAGTTGAGCCTTTTTAATTATTTAAGACCAGACTGCAGTGATTCGTATCAAATTTAATCGAATCGATTTGGGAAATTGGCCACAATACCCAGCACTAGATTTTACAGTAAAATCCTGCTTTGATGTTAATCTGAGATTGTTGGTGTTTAGTAAACACCAACAATCTCAGATTAACATCCACCTCAGAGGATCGGAGGTGGAGCTACAGCCTCCACAAACTCCTCCATCTGCTCCCAAAACGCTACATGTCCTCTGTGCTCAAATCCTCAAAAGGGCCTTGATGGCTTCTAGTGTACAATGAATGTAGATAGATATTGATTGATCGATTGATCTATGAAATTCAGTTCCAGCATGAGCACACTGACAGAAAAACAATAAATAACTACTAATAAGAAAACAAAATGAGCAACAATATTAGAAAATATGAAATCTAGCAGCACAAATAATGTATTTATTTATATAAACTGATGTTGAGGTGTTGAGTGCGTCTGTGCACGACAGTTCACCAGTTACGATCTGTAATCTGTCTACAAAATAAGTTCCTCTTATGTTACAGGTAACCAGCTGGAAGCACATTTGCGTAACATGCGAACCAGATTCGTGAAGCTGCTGAAACGCAAAGCGTTCTCCCCCGAGGTGAGGTGGTCCTACACAGACCAGAAGATCTACGAGCGGTACCAGTTCCTCTGCCCGCATATCCGATGCAGCAGGACGACGTCGGCTTACAACGTGAGGTTCAGTTCCAAACGTCTCCATTCCTGGTCTTTTTATTGCAACGTTCCTTTTTTTTTTTTTTTTCTTGCGATACCTTTTACATTTTCTTCTGTTCTCGTAGTTTCCAGGTATACAGCCTGTAGGTGAGATGGACGATGATGATGATGACGATGATGATGACGACCAGAGTGAGCAGGGGAGTCAGCAGCCCTCCACCTCCCACAGCCAGCACAAAGGGAAAGGAAAAAGGAGGAGACCCCTGAGTTCCCCTTCACTGTCCCCTGTCCCAGACAGCGAGGACATATCTGAGCTCGAGGTACTAAATATTATTTTACCACACTGTAATATTTATTTACGCTGACTTTCTGCTGCGTTTGGTGTCTTGCAGATATTTCAGCAGGCTAAGAATCTGATCTCAAACATCAGAGCCCCGACAATAAGTCAACACGAGAGGAAGGTCAGAGACTTCTGCAGGTATTTGGAGTCCGAGCTGCTTCAGATTCCAGAGTCTTTATGGGACGATTGCAGTTTCACCGTCATGAACACGATCAGAGGCTTCAAGCAGCTGGACCAGAAGATGCTGTGAGAATTAGTTACCCTTATTTCTCCGTTTTTCTTCCTCCACACCGACCTATTTAACTGCAAGACCTAGAAATGACAAAAAGGGTAAAGAGAGACCCTCACCCATCAAAAACTGAAGGGGACTCTCGGCTCGACGTCCACCTGTCCTGGAGGTGATTTAGAACTTGCTCATTTACAAGTTTTTATGTAACGAAGGTCAAAGCTTTAATTTGAAGCTGTTTCCTGAAGCGGTTCTTGTCTCGTTTTATTTAAACGAACTGATTCTCTTCTGGGTGTTTTTAAGAACTGAGACTTTTTGCCATTTTCATTTCCCGTCCACTAAGGCTCGTTTATGCTCGCTGTAAAACAGCTACGTCCATTTCTAACGCGGAGCTTAGCGTAGCTGTGGTTGTTGGTCCGTATGTTCAGTAGAGGACAGCGAGGAGTTCAGACAAATTGGAACTCGCATCCTGTTCATGTCCAGTCTCCTCCCAGCTGTTCTTTAGGAGTCCGGTGTCCCTTCACGCAGACGAGGCGGCACCATAGTAGCGCCTGTCGTCATAGTAACACATCCCGAAACACGGCGGAAATGGCAATAAATGGTTGGCTCAAGTGTTTCCATACATATCCGTGTATTGTATGCTAATGCCTTCTGTCAATCACACAGAAGCTTGAAGTATTTGACCAATCAGATGGAGCCCTTCCAATATGTGGCCAATTAGATGGATCTGTTTACATTAGACTCCCGCCCCCTAGGTAGATGCTAAAGACCGGAGTTAGCTTAGCGTCGCAGTGGCTGAGAGCAAGACGTATGGTGTCAGATAACTTTCTTTAATATGAGAGGGCAATTCACAACAAAACAAGTGTAAAAACAGCTTAAAATGATTTTGTGGAGAGTAAAAATGTTTGCATGTATGCAAAAATGTCTAACAGCGGACACACAATGACATTTTTTCCTCACCATTCCTTAATCTCTCACTTTTGAGAACCTCCCTCTCAGTTTTTTTTCATACGCTCACGTCTCCAACGTACGCCCTCTCACTTCTGAACGCTGCGCTCTCTCGCTTCAAGATTTCCCTGGGAGTGATGTCACAGATCCAGACCCGACTAGACGATTCACCGATCTTTCGGACTTATCTTTTCGGAACTCTGTTGCACTAATGGTGTTTCAAACCCATCAACTTCACAAGAACAGGTAAATTAAAGTTTTTTGTTCTTTCATAAATCTGTTTTTTAAAACTATTGACTTTATTATATGAGGACTGCAGAAGTATGTAAATCTCATAAAAATATGCTGTCAAATAAGTCAAAAGTATTTTGTATAATTTAAAAAAGTTTTATGACATTTCTAAACAGTTTCCCTGAATTAAAAGTTTTTTTCAGGTTACAGCGTCGCCAAGGTTGAACATGTTTTTTTTCTAAACAGGTCAAACTAAAGTAATATGAGAAAATTACACAAAAAAATCACTCAAAATGAACATCTCAACGGAACATTTAAACTACATACAGTGTAATCATAATATTACAACATATCACTACTACACGAAATTTACAAGTCCTTTACTTTACAGCTGATATTTACTATCATTTCACAAAAACCTATGATACTTATCCTGTCTAACACACTGAAGGGAAGTTCATTTCTGAAATCTTTTGATATTTTACAGAACATTTTAATATAATTTATAGGCATGCTTATAGGCTACATACGTCTGCAGCCATTGTAGTTAAAAAACAGATTTATAAAACACCACCAACAACAAGAAAAACTTCATTTTTAACTGTTCTTGTGAAGTTGATGGGTTTGAAACATCATTAGTGCAACAGAGTTCTGAGATCGGTGCATCGTCTAGTCGGGTGTGATCTTGAAGCGAGAGAGCGCAGCGTTCAGAAGTGAGAGGGCGTACGTTGGAGACGTGAGCGTATGAAAAAAACTGAGAGGGAGGTTCTCAAAAGTGAGAGAAGATTTAGGAATGTGAGGAAAAAATGTCATTGTGTGTGCGCTGTTAGACATTTTTGCATACATGCAAACATTTTTACTCTCCACAAAATCATGTTACGCTCTCCCTAAGCTGTTCTTACACTTGTTTTGTTGTGAATTTCCCTCTCATATTAAAGAAAGTTATCTGACACCATAAAGACGAAAAGGAAAATGTTGGCAGCGATGATCTCGTGGTTTAAATAAAGAGTGCATCTCTCATTTGGAGGTACAAGAGAGACAACGTTCTACAAACGGGTACTCTGCAAGACATGCTGAACAGTTATGGCAACCACGTAGATCACCACAAACGTACGTCACTTTTCCAAACGGTCTGGTTAAAAAATGGCAATAAAAAAAGTAATAAGAGTGAATCCCCCATCGTGGTATTTTACACCCAAGCCGGTTTGAACATGTCCTTTTGAGCGGCTACGTTTTTTACGCCGCTCACATGGCGAGCACGTCGGAGTGATGTAAAAAGCGTCGTTCAAGGTCAGGATTAAATGCTGTTTTTATGCTGCACAAATGGACACGTTCCCGACTCATTAAACAGGTTTTTTTTCACCATTTCTTAACCAGACGGGCTGAAAAAGTGACATTTTGTGGCAATTTTGGCTTGCCGTAACCACACGACTAATCTCCATCGTCTATTTATCACATGTAATATCGTCATGGCAACATTATTACGTGTGTTTACGTACTCATTCACACAGCCTCTCCTCAAAATGTTTTCTTACTTTTTAAGTTTTGCTGATAGACGTGAGCTGTGCAGCTCAACGTCGCCGCCGCCGCCACCGCCATGATTTCTGTTGGAAGTGCTCCGTCTGCTGCGTTCAGCCACCAGCTCTCTGAACTGAAACACACAGGATGGACAGAGCTTATCTAACGCTGAGCACACGTTTATAAATGTATTAACTTTATTGAGTTTTGGTGGAAAAAGAAGGAATATTTTGAAAAAAGACATTTGTATTTGATACAATATGGACTGAAAATACAAAGATTACGCCGAAGCCCATTTCACACACATGTTGTGCCTTAAAATAAATCATGAAATGGTTTTACTTTTATTTATTTCTACGTCTGTCTTTCTTTATGCTGATCTTTTTACCGTTGAACTTGATGCACTAAAATAGTTCAAGTTGTTAATGGTTTCTTTCGTAAGTTTTCATAAACTGAGAACCAGATTTACAGAGTAGACGGGGCTCAAAGCCAGGAACTTGATGACTTGTTGGAGACCAAATATGTTAAAGTTACAGTTGGAATCTGAATTGGTGCGTTTATCAGACACAGTATGGCTGGGTCACGTGGGTATGAAGGCGCCTCGCAGTGCCTAAAACGTCTTGGATGTTTGACCCTTTTATTGCTTTTATAAATCAGTCAACATAATTTGACAAAAAATGTTACAAAAAACGCTTTATGTCAAAAGGAAAACAGATTTCAACAAAATAATGACAATTAAATAAAAATATGTAACAAACAACATGAATATTCACCCCCTTCAGTCAGTGTTCAGTAGAAGCACCTTTACTAATCTTAGAAATGTTTTTCTATCCACCTGATTGGAGGTTCTTCTGTCTTCCTGCTGTGACGGAGACACTGATTAACCAGTGAATGGACCTTCAGACGGGTGTCTTTACGTTAAAATCACTAGACACAGTCCCTGACCTCAGGTGACCTCCAGTTCACTAATTGAGACTACTAGCACCAATAGGCTGTAGCTCAGATGAACAGATTATTTATGCATCACTTAATTTATGTTACATATTTTTATTTGTCATTACATTTATCAGTTTTCACTTTGACATTAAAGCAGATTTTTTTTGTAATAATTTTTTTAAAGAAGCCAAATGATCATGATTGATTCATAAAAGCAACAAAAGGGCTAAAAGCTTTTTGTAGTCACTAAAAAATGTTTTTTAATGTCATGATTAAATTGTTGAGGGTAAAAGGAGGAAATATCAAGAAAAAAGTCAAACTTGATTAGTAAAGTACAAATAATGGCAATAAAGTTTTGAGCTTAGAAGTTCATCAAAAACTAAACCAGCACTGGAAAATAGGCCTACAATACCCATAATGCTTTGTGAAGTGAGCTTCAGAGAAGGTTTTAGATGAATTCTTTAAGCGTTTATAGGGATGCACCGATACCGGTATCGGCCAAAGTTACCCGATACCAGGAACCGATACCAGTGGCTTCAGTCTGTGACTTGTGATTTCTGTTGTAGTTTCCTATATTGAACACTAGGGGGAGCTATTGAGCTAAAGAGGAACAGTGTGGGTTGAGAGCTGGAGATGGTGCCAAATAGTTCATTTTATTTGGTTAAAATGTGGAAAACTGCAATAATTTCACTGTGAAATCACAGAAAATGGTTATTTTTCACCTTATATTTTAGTTTTGTGATCATTTTTATTAACATTTTATTTTTTTTATCTAACTCAGTCATTTGTTGTAAAAAGCAGAGAAGAAAAAAATAAAACCTGTATTCCAATTTGTTGCATTTTTTGTGTGTGGTAGAAGTATCGGTACTCGGTATCGGCGAGTACTCAGATTTAAGTATCGATATCGGATCGGTTTTGAAAAAGTGGTATTGGTACATCCCTAAGCGTTTACATCGTGACTCACATTGAGACGTTCATGTAAACAACTTCTCTTCAGGATGAAGTGTCAGAAAATGATGGAATATTTTTATAAGGTACAGATGTTTTTGAAGTATTTTCTGTGTATTTTTTAGGCTTTTGTTATGAGTTCTGCTGTTGGAGAGAAGTTTGCACCTTGAAGTAATTCCAGACACTACCATGTGGAGGTACTTTGTGTTTTACTCTCACCCAGAACTCCCAGTTATCATCAAAATGAAACACTGTTGGGTTCAGGAGCTCAGTGAGCTTCTCTCCTTCTGGCTGTTTTTCTACTATTATGACTTTTGGAAATGTGTCATAATTTTTTTCAACACTTTTTTCAGTTTTATTCTTAAAATTGGGAAACAAAACATTTTTCAACATGGAATTGGTTCAAATATGTCGCCATCTGCGGGGCACATGATGTGCAAATAAATTGCAACATTTGTGCAAATGTTCTCGCCTCAACCTGAACACAAAGTTCCTTCATCATGTCCGTTTATTTTCTATCGTTTTAAATTTGGTCTCTGACCCGTCCTAAAGTCGTCTCGTGTTTCGGAGTCGCAGGAACTAAACGGAGACGCTTCCAGACGCCCACATCCAGGCGATTTGAGAGAATATTTGCTTTGTAAATCGTTTGAAGTCAGGCCCAGTGACTCACATGAAGAAACTGAGAACCTTCTGGACTGTTTCGACACATTCTGGAAACTCCCTCAGCGATGTCTTTTGCAATTTGTCGTCTGCAGTCAGAGCAGAGCGGTACTGGCTTCAGGTCTTTGCTCCACTGTTAGCAGGTGAGAAACTCAGAACTCCACCTCACTGCTGGTTACACGATGTTTCTCTGCTGGTTTTAGCTCCACATGGGCTGGTCCTGGTTCATCTGAAGGAACTTCTTACATCATTAAGTTCCAGTAACAACACTGGTCTGAATCCACCAGCAGGGCGGACTGGGAGTGGTGTCTGGAACAACTTACAGATTCAAATCTAATTTATTCTCCTAAAAAAACAAAACATTTTTATTGATTCCACTAGATTTTGACATGTAATCCTATTGTTTTGATCATTATTTACATTTAATGTGAAATGCTTTTGTATTTTTGTGGTTTGCTTCAATGTACATGTTTTTTAATGTGCTTTATAAATTAAATTTACATCAAAACACTGATTTCTGTTTCTTTAAAGCCCTCTTCAGAAAGGCTCTGATTGGTCTGTTTACATCACTGGTGTCCAGTCCTGGTCCTCGAGGGCCACCACCACCCAAGTCCAGTCCTGGAACCTTTATTTGCATCCCTGCTCAAACACACCTGAATTCCCTCATCAGCGAATCATTCAGCTCTGCAGAGGCCTGGGACTCATTTGATTCAGGTGTGTTGGAGAAGGGCTGCATACGAGTTCCAGGATAAAGCTCTCGAGGACTGGACTTGGGCGCCCCTGTTTTAGAGGTTTCTCTGCTTCAACACACCTGGTTTTAATCAATGGGGGTCTGAACAGGTGATCCAGACACTGGAGCAGCTGGATTCTGGCCCTCGAGGACCAGGATTGGACACCACATGGTCAAAACATGGTGCAGTTTATATAATTATTAACATGAAAGCATTGTTTTCTGTGTATTACACTCTGACCTGAACTTGCTGGAGCGTCACATGTTGGGGGTCTTATGAGTGCTGGAAATCCTTGAATTCTTAATATTGTTGCTGTTGGGCAGCAACCTCGTATCTCAAAAAATAAACATTCTAAAAAAAAACTTTTACCAACAACAAAGCCTGGAACTACACATCTCACCATAAAACGATCTGTAAAAACTGAATGAATGAATGAATACTTTATTTACAGACTCAAGAATCCATTTAAAAATACATAAAAACTCATTAAAAACCACAGACACTAATTAAAAGGACAACTACTATCAAAAATACTTAAAACCACATATTACACTGCAAAAACTGATTTCTAATAAAGTAAAATAGCCTTGTTTTTAGACATTTTGACTTATTTTTGTCTAAAAAGAAAATATATCCTACAGCCCTATTTGAAATAGGCCAAATCTTCTTAAATATGGTCAAATTTTCTAGATTTGAGCCAAAAAATCTGCCAATGGGGTAAGCAAAATTTGATTGGCTAGATTCCGTAAAAATAGAGAATTGTTCTAAATGCAGAAAATTTAGCTATTTTTAAGGAATCTAGCCACGAAGCAAATTTTGCTTACCCCATTGGCAGATTTATTTTTTGCTCAAATCTAGAAAATTTGACCATATTTAAGAAGATTTGGCCTATTTCAAGTAGGGCTATAAGTATATATATTCTTTTTAGACAAAATGTCTAAAAACAAGGCAGTAGGCCCGTTTCCACTGTAGGAACTTCGGGGTAATTTTACCGGAACTTTGAGGCGCGCGACTGTTTCCGTTATGCGGGGAATTTCGAGAGGGCCGTGTTCAGGGCCATTTCAGGGACTAACGGAGTCCCTGATCAGGGGCAGGTACTCGCATCGGCCCGATAGACTCGTGGAAGTGGGAAATGTGGTTAACTCATGCTGATTGGTTGTGGGATGAAGGAAAATGATGAAAGCACACCGCACCGAGATAAATGACCTGTGTGTTGTTGTCGGAGCTTGCAAAATGGCCGTGTCTCCGAAGTTGGATTAGTTCGTCATCAAGTATACTCATCCTTCTGTTCAGTACTCCCATCATGATGGATAAAAACAGCAAAATACACCGCAACCATCGTTTCTTTGTCCATTGTTTATTTATTTATTATTCTCCACTTCCTTGTCTGTTGGCGCCTTTACGCTTGTCAGTGACGTCGATGCTGACGTCTTACAAAAGTTCCGGAAAGGTGGAGCTGTAATGGAAACACAACAGCTGAGAGGACCGAGCCACAGGAAAGTCCCGGTCACTTTCCCCCTCACAGAAATTACCCCGAAGTTCCGAGAGTGGAAACGAGGCTTATTTTACTTTCTTAGAAATCAGTTTTTGCGGCGCACAAACATTAAAAAATACAACTATACCAGTATCTCCACATGCTTGAATGATATCTCACATCGCTAAGCCCAGGATCAATCAGACACGTAATGATGGAGTTACACGAAGCGTCCATTCGGCACATACATTTGTAAATCAAAATTCTCATCGTAGCAGAAAATGCATTGACTCTAATTTGACAAAACGTCTTACTTGCACTGCACCATCTTGGTTTCCTGAGTAATATGCGCATACAGTCATTCTATGCAACTTGAATCTTATATTTACTGGATTTTTTTAACTTAACCCACAAGGGGGCAGTATACAAAGGAGTACAATATGCCTTAAAGTGATAATATGCAGTTTTGCTTGTTTTGGGCGCCCTCTGGTGTCCATTTTAAATCACTGCATTACACAAGTTAGCATATTGCTTCAGCATCTAAACGCCTAAATCTACCTGTTGAAATGTCTCCTCAGCCTTCATAGCTTTCTACAGGAGCGGTTATTTACTCCTTCAAAGAAATCAGCTGTGTTCAAGCAGGGAGAGATGGAAAAAAATCAGGAATCATGAGCTAAAAACACTCCAGAGCTAGCATAACAGCTAGCCACTTTGGGTTAGCCTAACCCTCGTGAGACACGTGACTTCCTGGGTACCGTGACGGCGACGGAGATTTAGCAATCGTGGTATTCCAGATCTAATCACCAGATGGGGCTAAGTGACTTTTCATTAACTCTGTAAAGAGTCAGATTAGCACAGACTGGCTCAAGGAGAAGATTTAAAAATATGAAAAAGTTGCATATTATCACTTTAAAACTACTGCAGACAGGCAACAGTTGCCCTTCCAAATAAAAAGGTGGAAAAACAAGATCCTTATCCCCATTTGCTCAACATATCAATGTTAGCATTATATTTTACATCATATTTACATCCATAGTCAGCACATATGTTCAGCAATTCTTGAAATCCAGCCCTGCTAGGAGAAATGACCAGATCATCAGATGGTTCACCAACATGCCTCCGATCACACAGCCTTAAAGAAATTCAATCTTTTAAAAATAGAAATCTTAAAACTTTTGTGTTCTCAGTTCAAGCTGAGCCCATGAACTTTATATTTAACTGGTGCTTTACATAAGAATGGCACTGAGGCCACGTCAGCATGGACTATATTTAGAGCTCAGATATGAAAGTTGAACACATCTATCTCCCTGGCGAGCGGTATTATGATAATTCCACAGCTCTTTATTCCTTCAGTAGGTCTGTTTGAGAAATCAAATGAGAGCTGAGACTTAGTATAAACCCTAACTCAACCTGTGTGTGTCTGTCCAGTGTGTGTGTGTGATTGCGGGTGTCTTGTTGCTCGTCACCCCCTTAAAACACACCACTCACATACCATCTGCTGGCCTGTGCAGCTGGTTAAAAATAGTCCTCTCCCAGAAGCGTCCCAGTGTCCGAGCAGGACTTCTTCGTGTGTTTTCTCTACGGCGATCAGGTCAACAGCTTGAAAACCATTGAAACACTGAAAGTCTTTGTGATTTTTTTAGTAGATGATGTTTGTTGTCCTGAACTAGAATGCCTACTTGAACCGGTACAATGGAGGCGTTTTCGGACCAGTTCACAGAATTCCACCCGATCCACGGTGCTAACGTCAGGTTGGACCACTCAGGAACCCAGGCCACCCGAGTGGAGAGCTTCGCCAATGGAGTTTGTTTCAGCAAACGTCCTCTGAAGCCCGGAGAGATTTTTCTCATAGAGATTGAGGAAAAGGAGCTGGGATGGTGTGGACATCTCCGGGTTGGCCTTACTGCCAGGGACCCCGTGAGTTTAGAGGCGGTGCCTGAATACTCCATCCCAGACTTGACGGACTCGGGGGACAGCTGGGTCTTCGCCATCACTCGCAACCATAATAAGGTCATCGAGGAGGGCGAAGGACTCGCTGGGGGTCACAGACTTGGACGGGGAGAGGCGGAAGAGGAAGCTGGTGGACAGGGAGACGAAGGAACCAACATGAAACCAAAGACTTTCTTCACTGACACTCACCTGTACATAGACAACTTCCGAATCCCCAGGGACAAGCTGGTGGGTCGGAGTCGGCCTGGACGCTACAGCCACATCCTGGATGACCTGTATAAGACCAACACCCTGCCTCCTACGGCCAGACGCAGCAGGATAGGAGTCCTGTACGTCCCCAAAGGCAGAGAAACAGCTGATATGCACATTGTAATCAACGGAGAGGACATGGGAGCCTCTGCAAAGGGAATACCCGCCGTACAGCCTCTGTATGCTGTGGTGGACGTTTTTGCTGCTACGAAGTGTGTCCGGATTGTCCAGGTGGAGTACGGCTGTGAGTAGGATGCTCTTAATCCTAGTATAGTGTCTCTCCTAGTGAATCCACACAAAGACAGCTGGCCTTTTTTATTTTTTGAAGACAATTTGCTTCCCTTTTTAAAAACTTTCCCAAGAACTTTCCCAATTTAAAGTGTGGAGAATGAAGAGAAGCAAAATGTCTTCAGAATTCAGAAAGAAGTCCAGTTCTCCTTGTTTGAACTTGACAGGATTTCTGACCAAGAACCTGCAAGTGAACATCGAAGGCACAAACTTTTCAGGAAAGATTGATTATTATTGATCCCAGAGGGAAACTAGATGTCCTAGTAACTCATAATAACTCATAATTCCAGTTTCTTCATAGATTGATTCTATCAGGTTCTACCTGGTCAGGAAGATCTTTTGTGTTGCATCAGATCTGAAGAACCTCTGACTGAAGACACTCTGTTGTTGAGTTATTGTCGCGTAGCGGATGCTCAGGGTTGTCCATCGTGTTCTTCATTTTATGAATCGCCCTCCTTTGTCCAATCAGCTCTGGAGTTCCCAGAACAGACCCCGCCTTCTTTATCAGCATTAGGGTCTTTGGTGTCCTGGTCCACATGAAACATGTTCTGGTCACATTTCTGTCTGTTTTTAGTAATACTGCAATCCAGAGTTTTCCCCTTTTCAGGAATTATGAATTTTTGGAAATCCATATCAATGATAGTCTCACTCTGTTTTTTGATATAAGGTAAGGCAATACGTCAATTTTTTTTTTAAAGCCCACCTCCGCCCCATAGAGCCTCACACAATTAGAACTGATTGCTGGTCAGCATTAGCCAATAGCGTTAGACGTCGTCCGCCTATGTCAATCACAGAGCGTGGATGGGTGTTTGTGGAAGTACTAAGACTGATGCAGTACTGGTGACATTTCTTATGGATAAGTAAGTCTTTAAAATAAATAAATATATGAGTAAACAGCCCAACGTGAGAAGGATCACTGTAAAACGATGTGTTTTAGCTCTGTCGGCCGGCTAGAGGTGGATGGCTCAAGCTGTAATACATCTTTCTGCCTCTAGATGGTGCTGCCTGACAAAAACTCTGGATTGCCGCTTTAATGTCTTTTGGTTAAACTGGTCTTTAATGAAGCTCTGTCTTTTTAACATCCTTTTTGTAGTTATTACACATCTCTTTGTCTGTTCTGGAGGACCTTTTGTTACATTTTGTGAGGTTTTTTTTTGTTACTTTTTGTGTCTCTTTACAGAAGCACATTGACACTCAAGCAGGTAAAAAACAAAAGATCTGTATCCTGTGAAAATTTGAAAAGTTTATGATTCTGCCATTAAATTCTCATGATTTTGCAATATCTCTTTTATGATCGGTGATACTTTGGACCCAAGAAACTGTGGGGTAAGGTTTGTGCCAAAAGGATCAACCAAAAAATACAGTTACACACAAAAAATATCAAAATGCAGCAACCAAAAAGAACACTCCAGAAGCAAAAGTGTGAAATTCAAAAAATAACTCTTAAAAACAAAATAAACTGTTTATAATTAAATATTTATTTTTCTAAACCACAAACTTATATTTACTTCCTAACAATTCATAATTTATTTCTTTGTCACAGCTTTTTAAATCTCACTTATTCTGCTTCATTCAGACCATTTAGGCTTTTATTCTGAAGGGCGTGTTTTGATTGTGCTATGCTTTGTTTTTGCTTCTGCTCTAAGTTTTTGCTTTTGAAAGTAAGTCTCAGTGGGAGGGGCTTTCCAGTGCTTCAATCTCATTGGTTATGAGGGTTTGGAGAAGGTGGCTCCATATGGCAAACAGCTAGCGCCACTCACTACAAGCCCTCATAACCAATGAGATTGAAGCACTAGAAAGTCCCTCCCACTGTCTTTCAAAAGCAAAAACCCAGAAGCAAAACCAAGATGCAGCAAAAGCAAAAAGCTGTTGGTAAGAACCAAAACATGCCTTTCAAAATAAAAGCCTACATGGTCAGAATGAAGTAGAATTAAGTGAGAACCAAAAAGGTGTGTCAAATCAAATACAATATGAATACTTATGAAATAGTTTATTTTATTTTAGAGGGTTTTTTCTTTTGCTTTTGAATTTCACACTTTTGCTTCTGAAATGTTCTTTTTGGTAGCTTTATTTTGACATATTTTGTATTTTTTGGTTGGTCCTTTTGGCACAGATCTTATCCCATAAGAAGCCGGCCAACACACAGACTAAAGCGATCAACACTTTATTATTGAAAGGGAATATTACTGCTCTGGTCCAGGTTCAGTTTGCATGGAGGTCCAATGTTTGACATCTTTGAAAATCCAGCAGGTGAAAAGGAGTCAGCGGTCAAAAACGATAATCATCAGATAATCATAAGGCTTGAAAATGTTGCTGCTCCTGATGCTGGCTGTAGATTCATTGGCCAATCGGGCTGCTGGGATTAGAGGACTAAACAGCGTGAGAGCCAAGAACATCACAGACGCTGCTGGGGAAGCATCCAGGTGCCGGTGGGTCAGACTGGGTTTATCCTACACAGGGCCTGGTCCCTCAGACTGGGTCAGGTGGTGACATCACTGATGATGTGTCAAGATGTTAAAACTTGATACATTTATGTGTAAAGTTGAATGAAATCATGTATTTTCTCATAATGTAACATGAAAAAGATCTTGTTAGAACTATACTTTTTTTTATTATGAAGGGAGATCGTTTTGTCCTTTAAAATCACTTTAGAGTTATGTTTTTAAATCTCATTTTTGTCATTTTGGTTCATGTAGTTATGGTTTTTTATGTGTCTGTTGATAACAGTGATGCTAATCTTTATAATATAATGAAGCAGCTTTTGTTTAATCCTAAAATAACTTCTTGTCCTTGATGTCTCTTTTTCCCACTAACTTATTAATCTGTTGTCTTTTTGTTTCCTCTGCATGTCGCTCCAGTCTCATCCCTGCAGACGCTGTGCAGGAGGTCCATTCAGAAGCACGTTGTCCACAGGATGGCCATCGACTGGCTTGAGCTGCCTGAGGCTCTTAAACACTACTGCAAGTTTGAATGAAGCATTTCCATCTGCAGAGAGGAGAGGAGAATCACTTCTGACTGCTCTCCCAAGAAGTATAAACTCTTTACTAAACTTTTCTCTGTTTTCTTTCAAAAATAAAGCATTTTAACTAAACAAAATGGGCACGTTCAAGTTGTTTCCTACCTCCAAACGTCCAAAAATGTCTATATATGGTCTGTGTTGGCCTTGTTTGTATCGTTTTAGGCATGTAAGCAGTTTCAATTGATGCAATAGGCGTGATATAGAACTATTTCTCAGTTTGTGTCTGCATGCAACTGTAAAAATAAACTGCTCTGGTGCAATTCTTCAGACACCAGAAACAATTAGTTAATTTCAATGCAGCGGGAGCTTGCATGTTTCAGCTGTGCAAAGGAAATTTGAAAAAAAAAAAATGATCAGAGGAAACTTTAAAGCGGAGCTGTTGTGTTTTTAATTTGTTGGCAAGTAGAGCTGGTCTCTTTAAGCTGAAATTAGTCAATGCTGTGAGGGACAAATTATGAAGCTATTTCAACAAAAACAGTAACTGCAGAGACACTATGATTTTTTTAATTATGAATAAATTAGGAAAACTAATAATTTTGTCTTATTTTTAATGCCCTGATTTTATATTTTGTAGTTGATATTACTTTTATACATGTGTTGTTGGTATTACCATATTTCGAAGAGGTATAATTGAAAGAAACTCGATTTATTTGGACTTTTGGGCTCTACTGGGACAACCTTTGTTCTCCTCTTGTCCGACACTGACCCCTAGTGGCGGAAACAATACGCGCAGGGGGCGGAGCCTCTTTAAATCTCCTCAGCTCGGCTCATTTCTCTGGGAAATCGAACAAAAGGAGGCTTCGTGCTGCTCTCTGAGGGAGGAAACGCGGATTGAGCAGAACTTTTAATTTAAGAAGACAAACAAAATGTCTTTCTGTCGGTTTTTTGGCGGAGAAATCTACAAGGATCATTTTAAACCAGGTTAGCTAACGGGAATCGGCTAGCATTTGTGACGTAACCTCCCAGACTGAATTATGGGAGAAAAATTCGACTTTTTTATTTTGTTTTTACTCATTAGGAGCTTGTTTTGAACGTATTGTGAAGTTTAAAGCGCCTTTTTAGCTTTATAGTGTTTTCTAATAATAACAAAAAAAAATGTTAAACCAGGAATATTATTATTTTTTTATAAATGCAAGAAAAATAGGAAACAAACATGATAAAGTAATAAGAGCATAGATCAGCTAAGTCTAACTCTATAATTAGTGTAGCTTTGACTGCTTACAGTTACTGTTTGGTCTTTTTCTCCTCATTTCTTCTATATTGTGATTGTTTTTCTGATTGCATCTGAGTTGGTTTTATGTACCTACATGCCTGCCCTCTCATTTGACAATAATCAGGTTCTTGTTTTGTAAATTCCCCAGTTGATATGATTGAAATAAAAAAAATTTCCAAGTGGGGCTAAGTCATAAGGGTTTACTGCTCTTATAGAACAACAACAATCTCATAAACGTCAGAGTGGTTGTTATTTTATAAACCTTTATAACCTGATATTTATGTTGTTATAACCTGTGGCCAGCTTAGACCTGCAGCTCTGACTTCACTCGTGAAAACTGAATTAGTAAAGTTCAAGACTGTGTAGATCCTATGCATGTAGAGCTGCAGGGGGGTAGATGATGCTGGCATCACAACATCTCAAGGCTCTAGGGGTGTCAAACAGTCCTTGAGGGCTGCTGTCCTATAAGTTTTAGTATTTATCCTGATCAAACACGCCTGAATCTTTTGTTAAATTACGTCTTCATTATTTCCTCTAGCCTGTTAATCAGATTCACATCAGGTGTGATGGAGCTGAGAAACATCTAGAACATGCAGGATAGTGGCGTATTTTCAGTCCCAGAACTGGAGCAGGTGGGTATCAGGAGTCGGGTGAGTGACTAGAAGGATTTTAGGAGATTCAGCTGCTGAAGAGTCAGAAAAACAATTCACAGGTTACCCCAAAACATCTACAGCAATACTTAGAAAGTGAAGATGGAAGGCCAGTGATCACCAGGCAGGCAACAACAACCTGGTGGTGGAGCAGGCTGTCCTCAGAGCAGAGGAGCTGATGAGGATTCAGGTGGTTTTTATTGATTATACTGCGAGCAAAGTTTCCCTGAAAGGACAGTACATTTCTGAATTTTCATGTGAAATCTTCAAGATTTATAAAATGAAGTTGTGAAAGTGTTGAGATTGTAGTTGTTTGAAGACGACAGCAGTTCACTTTTGTCTTGGCCTGTTTGCTCATCGGTTCAGTCAAGACTTTTCTAAGAGCTGCGATATATATCATCTATAATCCTCCTCCAGAAGATGTGAACTGTCCCTTAACTCGTCCCTGCAGGAACGTACGTGTGCTCCGTGTGTAACCACCCCCTGTTCTCCAGTCGCTCCAAGTTCGCCCACTCGTCTCCGTGGCCGGCCTTCGCCGACACCATCAGAGAGGACAGCGTCACCAAGATGATGGAGACCCTCACCGCCTACAAGGTCAGCATCACAACCAGTAAAGCCTCTGTGGCCGAAAGCATCAGGTTTACATCTAGTGCTGGGAATTCACAGGTCCTGTGTGGGAAGTGTGGCAGCGGACTGGGACACGAGTTCCTGAGTGACGGTCCCGAAGAAGGAACGTCGCGCTTTTGAATTTTCAGCCACTCGCTCAAGTTCGTCCCCAACAAAGGTAAAAAGCTGCTGCAGCGGCAGGACGTATGGTGGTGTAAACAGGAAGTGTTGATTAGCTTGTTTTAGCAGTTAGCATGCCGTTAGCTCCTTCATTCATTCATATTCTTAAGTGCTTCTTTCTGTTTGGGTTGTGGGGACGCACACACTGATTATGACCTCACTTTTCTATTCTTTAACTATCTGATGAGTTTTAATTTAATTTGTTTGTACTTCATTGTATTATTTTGAAGTATTTTAAAGTTTTACTTCTGTCTCGTTCCAGGAAAGGACCGACGTTAAAGGGCGAGTAAAACCCAGATCTGCTGCTCGGTACCGGGTGGGGTCAGCGGGTGATGTGGGCGGGGTCAAGGCCTGAGGGGACGCCCCGCCTACTGAAGGATCACTGATCAGCCTGAACCGCTCATCTGTAAATACTCATATTCCTTAAATACCTCCTTTTCTCACATATTTAGTACATCGAAGTGAAACCAGTGACGTTTTTGTAACTGGGTGCTGGTGAATTACAGCTGCTATAGATTGTTGTTTTAAGTCAGTCAGCTGTTTCCTACGGTACTGTATGTTTGGTCCTATCTATGCACTGAGACCGGCGCGACCCACCTGTACAGAGTGTTTATTTTAGGATCATCTCACAGCATAGAAAATGTTAGAATCAGCTGTTTTGTTTCGCTCTGTGGTGTAAAATCGCAGGAACAGCTGCCGAGTCATCGGTTTGTGTTTTTAATACAACAGAGCACGACGTCATAGTTTATCTTCTCCTGTTTGTGTTTGCTGCTGGTTTAAAAGAGACAATAAAACCTAAACAGAGGGGGAAAAAACCACGTGTCCTGATGGTGTTTTTAAAATCAACTGGCAGGTGTCGCTGGTAGAGGGATGTCTGGGTTAATCTGGACAAGTGAGGCCAAAAGAATCGATAAAAGCAAGAAACGAGACAACAGACTGGTCCACAGGAGTTCATAAAACCAGTTTAAAGAGATCCACTGGTCTCAGGGGGACAGAGGTCCAGAGTCTGGAGTCCACAGCAGCAGATCTCCTTCAGTCCTCATCCTGGTACGCTGCACAACCAGGAGGCTCTGATCACTGGAGCTCAGGGACCCGCTGGAAGGAAGGAGAAGATCGCTGATGGAAGCTGGTGGCGTAGCGGGGTCTATCTGGAGGCACCGATCCAGGGAGGTTCTGTTCAGACAGGTGGAGCTGCAGTAGTCCAGACCAGAAGAGAAGGAAGAGAGAACTGACATGAGCAAAGAGGTGGAGGATGGATGAATACTTTTAAGTTCTAAACGACGTTCTTCAACCTGTTGGTCAGAAATCCCAACAGTTTAATGGATGTTGTTTCTCAAATTGACCTCTAGATGGAGCTACCATCCCAATAGAGGTTTTGCAGAAGGCTGGCTGGTGGGTGAGAGGTCAAAAGTCACCCTTACAAAATCAGCAAACAGAAAAATCTCATCTTTTTTATATCAAACGTTGACGTTCTGCAGAAATCTCAGTCTTCTTGTTGCTGAAACCTTTAATTTCAGCTGTTAGGACTTAGATTTACTTTCTTTAATTTATTTCAGTAAAACTTAGTTTATTTGGTGAGTGTCTTTAACCCAAACAGCTCCCTGTAGTTATCAAACCCACAGACGGGCTCTTGGCTGAGTTCTGTCAAATGCAACATCAGATAAGCACAGAGCAAATATAGTAAATACGAACGCTACATCAGATAACTGAGGTCAGCTCTGTAATTAGAGAGAAACTCGCCCAGTGGATCGGAGGCATCAGATGCTTTCTACAAGCCTCAGATTTGAGTTTTATTCTGTTGTAGGTTCAGATAATTTAAACAGAAACCATATTATTTTGATTTATTTGCTCAAAAGAGTCCGTAAATGAGTTTAGGTGTTGGCTCCCTAAAAGCCCACAGTCTCTGGGTGTTCATGTTTGTGACTAATGTACTTTTAGTTTCTACTTTTTAAAATAAATCTAAATGTACAGTATTTGTACAAACTTAGAATAATGAAGGTTTTTATGATGATATGAGGTCCACTTATAGGAAAGAAATACAAGGAAGTGTCATTTATTAAAGTCAAAGTGTTGAGGGGAGATAAAAATGTTAAGAAAAAAGTCAAAATGTTAAAAAGAAAGTGGGAAACTGAACATTTGTTTGAGTTTTCACAGAAAATTAATAATAAACTCTTTACAGCTTCGGATGTTTTTGTTTAGAGGTATGATTGAGACTTTTATTGTGAAAGATTGAAGGAAGTTCTTTGATTTTTGCTGTGAAAGAAGCTGACAAACGGAACCTCGTGTTCAATAAAAAGTGTAGTTTTTTTAGTTTACTCATAATTATCAGCTATAATAATAAAAACAGAACAACTAGAGTCGGGTTCCGGAGCAAAACACTGGCTGTTCTTCACGTAGAAAACATTTAACTTTTTTCTTTAAATTGTATTTCCACTGTTTTCTTGAAAAAGTTTCTTGACTTTTGTTCCTGTATTGGTTTGATGTTTTTCTTGAAAATTAAAAAAAAAAAAAAAACTTTTCCCCCCTATTTTAACTTTTTTCCCCAGGAAAAAAAGGAGGGGGAAACCAGCTTATTGACTTTTTTCTTAAAATAGGATTTAGACTTTGGTTTCTGAAATTTTAGATATTTTTGCTCAAATCTAGAAAATTTGACCTGCGTTTTCCATGTTCCTCCTCCTGTGTCCTGCACTAATCCTCCACAGGTGTATCTCATTCTCTAATCACCTCCCTCCCTATATATTCTGTTTAGTTCCTCCTCCCTGGCCTTGTTTGTCCTGTGTCTCCCTGACCAGCTAAGCTGTTTTTGGTGTCACCTCACCTTCCTGACTCTTGGGTCCTGCGTCTGCCCCGACCATGACGAGCCAAAAAAGGGATAAAAAAGAAGACGGATCATAATTTATCCTTCAAAGCAGGTGGAGGTAAACATCAGCGCTGCTTCCTGGAAATACCAAACTGTTCAGACAGCCTCAGACCACTAAACGGGTCCAGAGCCGTCATACTGGTCTGATCAGTCCTCTCTGCATTCTGTGCTCATCTATCAGAAATTCATCAGCAATAATTTATCTTCTCATCGCTGTCGTTATACCTCTGGATGACTCGTATCCATTAGGTAACGTTTCACTTCAGGTTTTTATTGATAAAAGGAACTGAAAGGGAGTTCTTTGTGCGCGCACAGCGAGACCGGAGGGCGTCTGAATGTTGGGTTAATGGTGAATCTGGTCCGAGTGCAGACGGTGAACCACGGCATCACAGACACTCCATTAACCCGACCGCCCCAACGCTTTAAGGCCTGGCTTCGTGTTCGATTCAGCGCCAGGAAAAGGGCTCGGATATAGAATGTTACCTGCACAGTGTAATGAAAGGAAAGGTGGTCAGAGGGCAGCCACATCATTATTTAGTGTTCCATTTCCTCATGGCTACAGGTGAGTTCTACATTAAATCTGAACAACTTGAATCTGACTGGAAACAATAAGTAAAAGGAATAAAAGCCAACAATAACCAGACAGCTGGATGTTATTTTAGAAAATTAATTTGTTCTAATTATTGTTCCCAAAGCAGCTCATTTGTTAGAATATTTTGGAGTAGAAAACTCTTCACATGTATAGAGTTTGAGCTCCAGATAGAAGATGATTATTTCAAATTATGTCTTATTTTTTTCAATTCAAGAGCCAAAACACAGGTGGACGACGTCATGGTTATTAATACTGCTGAGCCAAAACATAAATCACAGACATGCAGAGGATACCTGGGAAACTCTGTTGAACTTCTTTTTTGGGTTTTCTGATGAATAAAAAATCTTTCAGTCTTTTTAAAAAAAAAAAATTGCATCATAAATATTTCCTGGTTAAACCTCTGTGTCGTTGAAATAGCAACAACAGAGAAGTGGTTCCTGTGAGTCTCGAGAAAACGGTGAATTCTGATTATTTTCATCAACCTCTAAACAAACATTTAACGAACCTTTCTGCGACAGATTCCAGTAATTTTCCACTATATTTACCGGTACTTAAATAATCAAATGTCAAGATATAGTAAAAGACTATAAAACAAATAAAAACATAATTAAAAACACATCATCAAAGTACAAATAGTGGAGGAGTCTTTTTGTCGTCCTTACTATAGCGGCCGTGACGGATGGTGGCAGAGGTGGGATTTATGCTGCGTTCTATTTACCTCGGAGGTCGGAACTCGGAACTGGGAATGACGTCACACCTGAGTTACAGCGTTCCAGTTTGCAAAGTAGGAAAAGTCAGATACCAAATAAAGTAATGTACAGTTGTATTTCTTCTCATGTTTGGTTCACACACATTGCCATTGTTGCCTTTGTTAGCAGCACACATTCAAAATATAGTTTTAGACTTTAATTAATTAGCTCAAGCAAACACTCAGAATTCGTTTTAAAAGTCTGAAGATACAAAGAATTACATGTAATTCTGAACTTAGACACATCCAAACAAGCAGATTTTGCAAAATAAACATGTTTTTGCAGCATCTAACTGTTCTTATGAGGAGCCGCCATCTTTTTCCCCAAAGTCAGGGAACAAAAAATTCTGACTCAGACTTTCCGAGTGGGAAGTCCGTTTTCAGAGGGCGTTCCAGTTGATTTTTCCAACTTGGAACTTCCGAGGACAAATCGAACGCAGCGATAAACAGCCCCAAAGAAGCAACCGACCCACCTCCAGCCACACAATGAAGAGTACAAAGGCCATTCTCTGCTGCTCCCAGTTTTTGTTTTTTCCTTTTTATTATTTGGCCCAAATATAGTTAGTTCTAGCCCAAGTCAATGTCCAATCTCATCATTTACAATGTAGATCCCCTGTATGCCCAAATCTTTGTTTTGTTTTTTATTTTCAATGTTTTCTCAGTTTTGTTCTTTTGTTTATGTTGTGAAGCGCTTTGTGATTATATCTGTGAAAGGCGCTATATAAATAAACTTTACTTACTTACTTACTTGATTTATACAGTATATACTCATTATTAGCATTTAGCATTTTATGCTAAATGATTTTAGGTTAGCCTCTATAGCATTTTATGCTAAATGATTTTAGGTTAGCCTCTATAGCATTTTATGCTAAATGATTTTAGGTTAGCCTATAGCATTTTATGCTAAATGATTTTAGGTTAGCCTCTATAGCATTTTATGCTAAATGATTTTAGGTTAGCCTCTATAGCATTTTATGCTAAATGATTTTAGGTTAGCCTATAGCATTTTATGCTAAATGATTTTAGGTTAGCCTCTATAGCATTTTATGCTAAATGATTTTAGGTTAGCCTCTATAGCATTTTATGCTAAATGATTTTAGGTTAGCCTCTATAGCATTTTATGCTAAATGATTTTAGGTTAGCCTCTATAGCATTTTATGCTAAATGATTTTAGGTTAGCCTATAGCATTTTATGCTAACTGATTTTAGGTTAGCCTATAGCATTTTATGCTAACTGATTTTAGGTTAGCCTATAGCATTTTATGCTAAATGATTTTAGGTTAGCCTCTATAGCATTTTATGCTAAATGATTTTAGGTTAGCCTATAGCATTTTATGCTAAATGATTTTAGAGAACATAAACAGCTGGCCTCATAAAAACTCCAACAAAGAGCAAATTAATTATATAAATGAATACAAATGTATGACATCGCTCAAAGCAGGCGGAGTCTCTAAAAATCAGGAAGTAGTCCTCTGACTGGAGCAATATTCATGGTTGGTCAGATCAGGAGAGACACTGCTGCAGATCGGTCACAAATCAGCAGCTAATTTTCAGATTTAAAAAAGTCCTACTGATGCATTAGAACGCTATATTACCTGCACGCTGACCTCATGAGACTGTTTAGTTTGTTTCAACTAAACAGCGTCTGAGTTACTACGCTATACGTCCTGCTGCAGCACCATAAACAAGGCGTGCCCAACAACACGTTGATCCCGACGGTGTTGCTGGTAGATCGTGGGACAGTAAAAAAATCATAAAAGTACATTTCTTCTGGTTTTTAAGGTAAATTTGGCCATGTTTTCACTGATAATTTATGTATGATTTATCAGTACTAGTGAAATCTGCTGAAAAATCTTTAAAAACTCACCTTGAAAGTGACTGAAAAGTCCTTGAATTTGACTTTAGCAGACACGTAAGAACCCAAAACATCAGCTCGTAACATCTTTTTATCACCAGTTGTTCTGGAACCAGCTGCTCTAAGTGAAGAAATGTAGGCTTGTTACCAAAACCCATAAATTTGACTAAAATGTAAAACTATCTGAGTGTTAGACGACGAGCCCCTGCTGGGTGAATATTGAAGTTAAATCCCAGACTGGCTGCAGAAAGCATCAACTCCCCGGCAGCTAACAGTCGGCTAACGGAACCAGAGCCGTGCAGCATCTGGGCTAAATTATGCTCCAACCTCTGGACACAAAGCAAATCTCCACCATCCATCTTGATGTCCTGACACATACTGTCAACTGCTCTGCCCAACTGCTGCGTGTCCCCCAGTGTCAGCAGCATCTCTCAGATCCCTCTGGACCACACATAGATCTCACTTTAAGATCCAGAGCGTTGAGCTGCTGCTCAATAACTCAGCAGACAGGCTGTAAGGAGAACAATATTGGCACTTTTAGTTCCATCTGGGATTTGAGTTAAACATGTAAGGAGCCCTGGCATGTGCCACTTTACATCATTTCTTCTAAAGAGGGGTTGATGTTTGAAATGTTTTCTAAAGTACCACTTAGTCCAGACAACTACAGCTTTTGGCGGTTTAAATGAACAGTTGACTACTTTGTGAAATGTGTTTTTTAACTATAATTATGCCAGTTTTGAAAGGACAGACTTGAAGTTTGCATAAAAGCCTGCCATCACAGAGAGAAGGAGGCCTGTGGAGGAAGGTGGACACCTTTATCCAATGGCGTTACACTGATCTGTACCAACAAAAGGTGACTAAAGCAGTGGAGTAAAAATTCATATTTTTTTCCTCTCTGAGTGAGCCTACTTATCAATAAATGTGAATAGATGTTTATTTTTTATTAATAGAAAACAAAATACAAGTGTAGATCTGTCAGTTTTTTTATCTACACTAAGGACTCCACCCACTGGTGACATCACTCAGAGTGGGTGGAGTCTCTAGAAACAGGAAATAGTCTTCTGATTGGAGCTATATACCATATTGACCCAATATAGGAAGTCCCCGATTATAAGACGACCCCCCCTTTCCAAGGATAATCTCCAGAAAAAACTAAATTCACTCTAAAGAAACTATTTTTATTGAAATTTAGAGAAAGTCATTTAAATAATACCGTAATAACAGACTGCTTTAATATTAGCTAGGGATGCTCGATATTGGCTCTTTCACCGATATCGTCTAACTCTTAATTTCTGATACCGATATAAACAGATACCAATATAAGCGTGGTAGCCCTCATTAAAAAAAAAGACAAATACAGTATTTAATGCAAAGTGTGCCAAATAAATAAAAATATCTCTAAAACTAAACATCAGATTTGTTATATTTTGACATTTTGGGAGAGAGGAGAAGTAGCCGAACAGTTTGATATATGATATGTGCACGGTATGTAAAGGTCATGTGTGTCATCATTACAAAAACCGATACCGATATTTACCGATATTTCATTTTAATGCAGATATCGGCCGATATTATCGAAAAACCGATACTGATATTTACTAATATTGCATTTTAATGCCAACATCGGCCGATATTATCGAAAAACCGATACCGATTCCCATCCCTAATATTAGCCTATTAATCAGGGGTTAAAGTTCTCCATCGTGGAGACAGATTTCTGTCAACTGGGGAAAAAAGAGAAAAAAGTAACGTTAAATCTCTTTCTTAGTGCTCTCTCTTGGGCTCAGTGTTCTCTCTCTCTCTCTCTCTCTGTCTCTGTGTGTGTGTGTGTGTGTGTGTGTGTGTGTGTGTGTGTGTGTGTGTGTGTGTGTGTGTGTGTGTGTGTGTGTGTGTGTGTGTGTGTGTGTGTGTGTGTGTGTGTGGTGCAAATAAAATTCGTGAGAATAGTGAAGGTGGGCGTAGATTTAGCGTGGATGGAGGTGACGTGTCCACCAATCAGGGTACAGAAATAGCGCTGCATCCTCGCCAATAATACTCCAGTCCAGCGGACCGAGGTTCTGAGCAGCTGTGTGAGGACCTCAGAGGAAGGAGGCGTGTCTGGATCAACCAAAGTCCGCGCTGAGCCTCTCACGCTGAAAGCACCTGGCCTATAAGTCTGGGAGTGGACCTGGCTGGACTGATCATCTTAATCCCCAGTGGGCCTTTGGACTGGTCCGGACCAGGAACCAGGCGCAATCTGAGCTGCTTCCTGTTGCTGCCGCCTCTACAAAAAGCCTGCGCCCTCTGCTGCTGCAGTCATGTAATGACAACTATCAGCACGTGTCACTGGTTAGACGCCGATTATTAGACGATCCTGCATTTTTACATTATTCTCAACGAAAAAAGGCCCTCACCTTTTATTCGAGTCAATACGGTAGTCAGATAAAGAAGTTTTCTTTATTTTCTAGATATAACTCACATGGTTAAAACGATCAGTCTGTTATTGTCGCTTCTTTATAGTTTATGGGTGCCGTCCAAATGGCAGCACGCCGCTCCTCAAGGCTGGGTCGAATTCAGAGAAGTAATCCCCCCAAGAGGACCATCAAGGATCGATATTATCACTCTTTTTTTATTAGAAACCTTTGGAGAAGCTGACATGAATCCTTCTTCTAAACAAGCGGTGCCTCCATCCCAAACAGCGTTGCTGTTAAAGCTGCAGATGGTTGTGATTTTGAACAAAGTGGTGAGGAAAGCTGCATTTTCTCGCGATAGTTTATGGAAAGCTAAGGAGGATTTCCCAACCTTATAGCGATCCAAAATAAAATTCCATTCATGTCTGTGCATTGATCAAAAATAAGAAAGAAAATGTTTTAGTTTTGATCGTATTTAGTCATTTCTCGGACAATAATCTCCGTCTGCTTCACGGATCGACATTTATCTCCGACTCTTATTGAGTAAACTCACAGCTGCTGTATCCGTTTGGCTCTCGATTCCTCCAGCTGCAGGTTTCTTCTGGACGTAGATACGAGTGGCTAGATTCCTGTAAACACGGTCTGTGAGATTATCTTCAGTTTAAGAGCAGATAACAGACAAAAGCTTCAAAGCTCTGACTGACACCAACAAAGACCCAGCTGGTTGTTTGTGTCTGTGGTCGTAGAGGTCGTGTTCGTTTAGGTTGCACCGGCTCAGGTTCAGGCTTGAAGCTGCAGAAACCAACGCACCTCCTGCTCCAGCTCGCCTCCTCCTGCAGCTTAAATATAATAATCATATAAAAGCATATGAGAGAAATAAATCAAGGCGTAACCACCAAGAGCTTCTGCATTTCAAAATAGTCATTTTATTCAGTCTGCTGGTGCCCAGCGGATGGTCTACCAGTGTGGCGTTTCTCAGAATTTACTGTCATGTCAAGCATCTAATATATCATTGTCCTCTGTGGAATTTCATAGCAAAGAGAGAAGAAGTGACCAGAATGATTATAGGTCCGTTTTTATTGCGTATGACATCATGGCTGTAGATCAGGGGATCGAATGGTTTTTGGAAATTCTCTCCACGCCGGGCGGTAAATTGCTCCGTAGCGTGCGATCCGTCCGGGACGGCTGGCTAAATGTTTGGGTTTAATGTGGAGGACAGAAGGTCAAAGAACTCGCAGGCACGCAAATACAGCAAACACAGAGAGGTATGGCAACCCGATATGTCATTTAACAATGAGACAAGATCATCAAGGCAGATCCTTCATTACTAGTTCTTATAAAACGTGATATCTCACGGTGTCTGAGGGTGTTGTTTCCACTATAATGGTTTAGTTTTTATTTATATCCCCTGAATTTGTTTTTAGAAGTTTTCTCACCGATGTCGGTCCAGGTGTTTCGAGGACAAACGGACAGCAGGATGTCAGAGATGTGATGGGTCTAAGTGTTGGAGTAACGTCTTTAGCTCCAGCCTCATCAGGTTGACTCGTTGTTTCTTCAGCTTGAACCTGATAAACAGCTTTTATCTGTGGTGTCACAGTGAGGCGACTGTCACATGCCTGGCCATGCCTTCTCCTCTGCTGAAAGTAGCAGCGTGCTTATAGCCACACCCGTGTGATAATGTACAGTGATCTGTGCCCTATACTTACCCAGCTCACCGCAGAACTCTGCCCTGCACTTACGACTGAGAATGTGGACGTTCGACTGGCTTTGCACCAGACGGCGTCCCTGTGTGCAGCTGCTGCAGCGACTCGGCCGGCTGCTAACCGGGCTCTGTTTGTGTGTAATGCGTCATGGTGACATCTCTGGTGCAAATTCCTGTAGTGTTTTCTGTAGTGTTTTCTGTGGTGAGTGAAAGAGTCTGGTCACTTTTCCTTCATATGTTTGACTGAAGGGTAGAAGTGCAAGGAAAGCACAGGTATGTAAGGATTTTCATGCCTGAAACAGGCGTCCAGGAGGCATCCTGACAAGATGACACCTCAGGTGGCTCCTCTCTTCTCCGAGTCTCTCCTGGATGTCCGAGCTCCTCACCTTGTCTCAGAGTCCAGACATCCTGCAGAGGAAACTCATTTGTGATCTCATGCTATCAGTAAAAGCTCATGAAAAGGTTATAACTATATCCTATCTTTGAACCATCTTTAAAGGCACACTTTGCAGTTTTGGCTTGTTTTTAGCACCCCCAGTGTCCGTTTAAAGTCACTGCTGTAAAAACGCTAGCACTGTCTTTGCTCAGAAACACCTAAATCTAACTGTTGAAACGTCTCCTCAGCCTTCACTGCTTTCTACAGGAGCAGTTCATCACTCATTCGCAGAAATCAGCTGTGTTCAAGCAGGGAGAGATGGGAAAAATCAGGAATCGTGAGCTAAAAACACTCCGGAGCTAGCATAACAGCTAGCCACATTGGGTTAGCCTAACCCTCGTGAGATATGTGACTTTGTGAGACTTCAGGGCACCGGACCAGAGACTCAAAAGTTACAAACGTGGTATTCTGGATCCAAGCAGCAGATGGGGCTGAGGGACTTTTATTAACCTGTAAACCAGCGGTTCCCAAACTTTTTTTGCTGCGCACCCCCAATCCCCGGATGGAGACCTTTGACATTTGGACAAATTCCTGGTACCTACGAATCATTAATGTTACAACTTTTTGATACTTTTGAGTGTTTAATAATTAAATCATATGTAACCGAGGAATACTGTGATAGTCGCGCGTCCTACAGTCAGTAAACGCCCCTCCCGTGTGACGCGCTTATCTTGTAAAGACGGCGGGTGTGTATGGGGGAGTGCTGATCAAATGTCTGGAAGTGAGCAGGAGGTTACTACACTGGATTAAGCTGACGGTTCACTTAACTAACTGCTTAGTGTTTTTAAATGAACACCCAGCTCCGTTAGCCATTAGCTCATCGGCGGCAGAAAGTAGCACTGCATCTTTAGTAAAAACAAAAGAAACAAAGAAAACGACTCACCATGGAGTTGATTAAATAAGGACACACATGGAATCAATCAGCAGAGTTGTTACAACCTGTCAAGAAGAATTATTTGAATAAATAATATCCATTGACAAGGTAAACAGACCAGCAGTATGGGGCCAAAATAGGATCAGCGCAATGTAAATGAAAAAAAAAAAAACATATTGAAAATTCAAAAAAAAATTTGCAAACTCAAAATAAAATTTCAAATTTCAAAAAATAAAATTGTGAATTCGAAAAAAAAATTGCAAACTCAAAAACAAAACAAAACTCATAAACTAAAAACTGTAATCAAAGAAAAAAATTCCATAAATGAAAATGGGTATTTAAAATAATAAAATAACGCGCACCCCCTAGTGACAGCTCACGCATCCCCTAGTGACAGCTCACGCATCCCCTAGTGACAGCTCGCGCACCCCCTAGTGGCAGCTCGCGCACCCCCTAGTGGCAGCTCGCGCACCCCCTAGTGACAGCTCGCGCACCCCCTAGTGACAGCTCGCGCACCCCCTAGTGGCAGCTCGCGCACCCCCTAGTGGCAGCTCGCGCACCCCCTAGTGGCAGCTCGCGCACCCCCTAGTGGCAGCTCGCGCACCCCCTAATGACAGCTCGCGCATCCCCTAGAGGCAAGTATGCGCACCCCCTAGTGGCAGCTCGCGCACCCCCTAGTGGCAGCTCGCGCACCCCCTAGTGGCAGCTCGCGCACCCCCTAGTGGCAGCTCGCGCACCCCCTAGTGGCAGCTCGCGCACCCCCTAGTGGCAGCTCGCGCACCCCCTAGTGACAGCTCGCGCACCCCCTAGTGGCAGCTCGCGCACCCCCTAGAGGCAAGTATGCGCACCCCCTAGTGGCAGCTCGCGCACCCCCTAGTGGCAGCTCGCGCACCCCCTAGTGACAGCTCGCGCACCCCCTAATGACAGCTCGCGCACCCCCTAGTGGCAGCTCGCGCACCCCCTAGTGGCAGCTCGCGCACCCCCTAATGACAGCTCGCGCATCCCCTAGTGACAGCTCACGCACCCCTTGGGTTTAGGGTTAGTTTGGGAATCCCTGCTGTAAAGGGTCAGATTAGCACAGACTGGCTCAAGGAGAAGATTTAAAAGTTACATAGTGTGCCTTTAACGTCACTATTTAGAGCCGTTTAGCCTGAAGGATGTTGTTGAAAGTTTTCACTTGTTTTTGTCTCAACTTCAGTGCAAAACACATTCCATCCAGGTGAGTAATTCACCGTTTGAGGAGAAGCTTATCATATGTAATGTAATCTCAGTAAACCAGCACATTACTGGTACAATGCCCTCTATTCTCCTGACTGAGGGACCAGAGCCACAACGCCCTCCTAGACAGTCTGGAACGTCTGCTTTGAGAACTTTGACCTGAAATTGAGCACACACACACACCAGGTCCTTCCAGAAACACAGGTGTGTGTTAACCTGTCAGAATACCTGGATTCAGGTGTTCCCATTAGATGAACCCTCACTCAGGACTCAGAAATATCTCATACTTTACCATATTTCCAATAACAGTACGTCTAAATACCAGTTTTCCAGAGTGCTGGTGCCTTATTAAGATCATCTCTGCTCTGCATTAAACAGCATAAAGCGACTCCACGTTACTGAACGCTTTGACGACACAGAGACACGTCTCTGATTGTTTTCCAGCATCACAACAGATCAATACTGAGGAGAGCTGAAGAGTAAATGATGTCTTCTCAGTTTGGAGACTCTTTAAATTGACGTCCTGCCACGCCGGGCGAAGCAGCGAGTCGATAGATATCGTTATTCCTCTCAGATTCATCATCCTTATGGACCTGCTGCCATGTAGAACTTCATTTATATTTCAGCAAAAAGGTGAAGGTGTCAATATCTGGTGGATTTGTGCTGCAAAACGAAATGTCAAAAACTATTTTTGGAAAATGCACGAAGAATCCTGACATTTGGTTTGGTGCTGGATTATCTGAAGGATCTATTTTATATCAGGATAATATCAGAACATTTTTAAAAAGTAAAAGATCTATGGGTCAAAGCAGGCATTTTCCAGTCGTATTGATGATTTAAGAGGAATATTTTGAAGAATTTAAACAAATTTAATAATATCACTTGACCCCTGAAAGTTATAGCTTCAGTTAAAGAAACAGAATTCATGTGAATATTTCTGTAATAAGAAAGCGATGGAGATAAAAAGGTTTATGTAATGATGTCACATGAGCTGATGGCTTCATTCCGACTAGCCGTTAGCTTAACAATCCGGTCGACGTAAACTTTATTTTTCCAAACTGAGGCTGTTCCGTAAGCTATCTACAATAAGACGATATTTATGACTTTTATATAACTTTTCCTTTGCTTTTTATACATAAAGTATAAGTAACTGATGTTTTTTTAAAAACTCAGCGAAACAGGATTCAATCACAATTCATCAGGTTTAAAAAACCAGCAAATTCTCACAGCAGCTAAAAAAACCCTAAAGCTGTAGAGGAGACGGGAGAGGATGACTTCATTAATCAGGAAGTGCTGAGTCAGCGCTGATCTGTTCGGTCCAGGCTGTTTTTAGGAGAGGAGAAAACTGATTTAGATTCTCAGCTCAGATGATTCTATTTTATAACAGTCGTATGGTCTAACCCAGAACATAATCATTATTATAATAATGAAAAATGACATGGTAATGTATAGCATATGTTAGTAAATTTAAAAATGATTTTATTTCAGTTTAATTTATTTACTTCATATTATTATTATAGGGTTACCTAAACCCCAGAAGATGACAGTATGGGACCAAACATAGAGTAAAAACAACAGTGGCCCTAAAACAGAACCCTGAGGAACACCGAACTGGAACAGGAATGAGATTTATTGACAAATCAGACACATTTAAGGATAACCAGAGTCTGACATTCCAGCCCAACACCTGAGGAGACACCTGTCTGCTCCACAGCAGGGAGGTCAACGTGTGTGTGTCCTCTCTGGCACCGTGACGGTGTGTGTTCAGGTCGCTCAGCAGACAGCTGGTGGCTCAAAGAGCTGCACGATCCAGGGGGGGGGCTGCATGTTTTTGAATACGTGGCCACACTGGTAATCTTGAGCTGGGACACCAAAATGACCGGAAACTGTTGCTCAACCTGCAGAGTCTTGTTTTTCCTTTGGTTCAGTTTTGAAGATGCTTCAAAACTTTACAGGACAAAGTTCCTCTTAAAACAGTCCCAGAGCTGTTTGTAGACCTGAACTTAGTTTCTGTGATCCAGAACGTGCATAGAACCTGAAGCAATTAAAAGTCGTGAGGTGTTGTTGACAGAAAAGGAGAATCTGACATTCGATCAGACAAAATTTCATGTAAATTGCAAACAAATGAAAGTGTGGGATTATATATAGATATATATTTTATAGATATTATAGTTATTTAAACACAGTTTTGGCAGCTATAGGATGAGTCAGGTCAGAACTGAATGATAAGGATGCAGAAACCCATGACTTTGAAACCATGGCAACCAAGCTGTCAATGACTCAGAAGCTAGGCGGGATCACCTGGACCAGCTGGGTCCTGTTACTTGGCTCTAGGGGGGTGAGCCTGCCTCACGTACAGAGACGTCTCGTTTGCAGACCCCTGATCAGTTCAGTGTTTTCATCAGGTTACATCTCTTTACATTTTAAATCTCCCCTTTAGAGGCAGCTGAAGCTCAGTTTCTGATTATGAAATGAAAACATGGATAGGGAATAGTTTTCATAAACACTAACATCCTCTCCAGAACATTAAAAGTACATTAAACACAATTAACCTAACCCGCTCTAATACTAATAATTAGAGGACTTGTATTCCCTCTGTCCGCTGGAGGACCGATGGGGGCGTGTCTGATGGGCAGGGCGTGGATCTGGCTCTGCGCCAGGGGGAGTTGAGGGTTTCCTCTGGACCCGGAGCGCACAGACGGAACGGAATTACGACCTGATCCGAACTGGGCACAAGTTCCTGAAGATGTTTTTTACTGTTTCATGACGACTTTATAGAAAATCTAAGGAAAGCTGGAGGGATCCAAGGAGACGCGGCGCTCCAGGATGCGTAACGGGCGCGTTTTGGGCCACGCGCGGACCAAGAGGTTTTAAAGTTGACCCTCTGAGTCAGAAAGCAGCATGAAGTCTCCTGATGTGCCATGTTTCCTCCGCTGTACAGTCCTCCTGATCCGGATTACGACCCATGGGATGTAGTAAATGGAGAGCTGCGTTCAACTTCGGACACCTGAAGGCGCACTCCAAGCTGTCCGCCTTCTGTACCATGATCCTCCTCTTCACTTACCTCCTCTACTGCCTCAACGGATACTGCGACTCCCTGCCCAGACCCGTGCACTCCTACAGCCGTCAAACCGGCCCACATGATGGGCTAGAACCGGAACCGTACGTCGCCTCGCCGGTGTCGCTGGTGCGGAAGCAGCTGTCGGACTTAAAGGTCGCGGCTCCTCCGTCCAACAACATCTCTGTCGCTGATTCCTTCGGCAGCAAAAAGTTCCCACAGGCCATCATCATCGGGGTGAAGAAGGGCGGCACGCGCGCGCTGCTGGAGTTTCTGCGCATCCATCCGGACGTGAGAGCCGTGGGCGCAGAGCCGCACTTCTTCGACCGCTTCTACGATAAGGGACCGGCCTGGTACAGGTAGGTAGACCGGATCCCGATCAGGTCATCTTTAATCTACCTGGAAGTCATCAAGTCTCTTTCTGGTTCTTAGTTCATTTCCTGAACAGCCTCAGTTAGGAGAAATAAAGTTTTGAGTCCAACAGGATAAGAAAACCGTCTCCGCCTGTTTAGATGTTTCTGGGTTAAAAAAAACAAAACAAGGGGGAGTGTTGACAGGGTGGAACAACATTTATGTCATCGCAAACATGGCGGAAATTTGATAAATGTTTTCAGCGCCGCCCCTCCCTACATGCAGAACACGCACTGTGCGTAGGGCCCCGCGGTTCAGAGGGGGCCCCATTTATCTCCAGTGGATGGACTATTTGCGATTGGGAATGCGCAACCGGTGCGCATACATGATGCGCCGTGAGACCCATCGCTGCCGTGAGGCGCGCCGCGTGTAGACGGGAAAAGGAGACGAGTATCACTTCACTCGTTGAGCCTTGTTGGATTTCTGTTACTAAATGCGGCCGCTTCATTGGTCTAAACGATCACGTGACAGCCGCTCACAAACTAGTCCCATTTTAAAACAACAATCGTAAAAAACCCAGCGCTCCAACAATACGAGAATTTTAACTTTTGAGCTCGTGATGGGCTTTATGACACTGTGAAGGGAGCCGTTCATTAGGGAACAGTTCACCTCAAAGAGTCGTTCAAAAGACTGAATATTTGATGTTTTTTGCAATATTTTGAATGTATGTTCTAATCATACAATCAACACTGATAGGCACTGAAATAAGTGATTTATTTACATGTTAAAAGTGTTAGTTGGTGGGGCATTAATATTGTTTTACTGTAAAAGAAATTCTAGTTCAAATGATTTGGGTTGATTTCAATCCATGGCTTTTTTTCCAAATAGGTTTTCCATGGCATTGTTTTTGCTTCACCATAAAATTAAACTAGTAAATTACAAAGCAGGCATGCAGTGTGCACACCCGCAACACTCCCCCAGGTAATGTCATGTGGAACTATGTTTGGGGAAGTTCCCAACATTTCTAAACCTTTTATTTGTATTGTTATCAAAGATTACATTATTTTGGTGATAAAAAAAAATAACCAGAAAAAATAAAATGAATGAAAAATAAAATAAGGGAAATTATAGGTGATAATTACCATATATAGACTCGCTTTATTCATTTACCTACATAAATGTACTAAACTACAACACTTCTAGAAGTGTGTCAAAGGTTCAGATTGATAAAGATTTTGGCTTTAAACAAAAAATTTAATTTGAGACCTTAGACCCTGTGGGAACCGAGGGGGGGGGGGTGTAATGATGGGGGGCCCCATCAAAAAATTCTGCTTAGGGCCCCAAATTGGCCAGGGGCAGCCCTGAATGTTTTCATATAAACATCCAGTAACCATTTAATAAAGTGTAACATTGTTTTTAAAGCCTGCAGGGGTCAAAACAGTACCCCCCCCCCCTAAATTAATGTCAGTTCTCTGTAAGCTAAAGCCTTGTGTCAATCACACAGAAGCTCTAAGTGTCCAATCAGATGGATCTGTTTACGTTAGAGTCCCGCAGGTTTTATGTTTTTACGTATTTTTAAGTCTAAAGCATTTTATTTTACAAATACGACTTTTTGAAATGATTCACGAGATCCTTTGTCATGCACATCCTGTTTTATTTCTTAAAAATAGATAACCACTTTTAAGTACTTTGCATAAACACTCAGTGTTCAGCTGTTCTTTATCTGTTAAAGTTAAATACCTCAGTGAATCCTGAGGCTTTGATGTGTTAAATTATTTGTCGTTTACTCACTTTTTAGTTTAATGAATATTTTTATAGAATTCAGAATAAAATTAAATGGATAAAATGGAATCTGGGGAAAATAAAATAGATTTCTTTGGACCCTTATCCATCACAGGCATTCCTAATATGGTGCTGCCTTATCTCAGAACCAATCAGATGGCAGCGTCCAGCCATGGCTGTGTATTCGGTCCCTACCAATAAATAGCTGTTTATTGAGCTGCTTCCCTAGAAGTGTCCGTGTTTGTCTCCTGGGAGTCTTGATGAGGATCAGAGGGAGGATGGGTCAGGTGACTGATAGACTTTAAAACCTGTTGTTTTCACACTGGATCAGGACGCTTTAAAGATTAAAAACAGAAGACTTTAATGTTTGGATGACATGAAAAAACTAACTTATAAGAAAAAATGGGGGAAAAGGAGGAATGTGTAAAGGATTCAGACGGAGGAGAGACAGAAAGATGTGAAGAAACATCAACAGAACGATGAGTCTGCTCAGGTAGAAGGTTGCTACGGCAACAGATCAAAGTCTGCCCTCACCTGTGCAGGTTTGTTTCAGCAGAGCCGGTTTTTTTCAGCTGCTGTTGATTTTTAAATGGAGCTTAATTCAATTTAGGAGGAAAATCTGCAGAAGAAACGTGCAAAAAAAAAAAGACAAATCCTCATAATGTGGTGAGTTTAACCTGATATTTAACTTTATTTTTAATAAGCTGATTGTTTGGTTGATTCTTTTTTCAGTTTGTGACAAAGAAAGGCAGCCTGGGACCTGAGAGGCTGATATCTTTATCTTTGATTTGTTTCAGGTTGTCTGTTTGTTTACTGCTAAATAAATCTGACACACCTCCATCCTGATGGTCGAATGTCTGAAACGCTTTTACCAACTCAGAGTTTTTAATTTTACCTATTAATACGACCTCATGAGCATCATTTCATTTTAAATTTAATTTCTTTATGTGCTCAAGAGGGAGAGTGCACGTTGGAGACAAGATGAATTAAAACAAACTTTACTTTTCACCCTTTTTTCTTTGAAAACTAAATGTAATTATTCAAGTTTTTGTCTCTGAAAACGTCTGGATTTGTTCAGTTTTCCATCATTTGGTGACCAATCTCTTCCAAACTTGTCTCACATTTCTTTACATTTCAAGAAAACTAAATTGACAAGAGTTCAAGACGACTGACGGTTTGAGAGGAAATGAGTTCAAGTTCTTCAAAACGACATAAACGCAAGGTCTCGAGGAAAACTTTACGAGAACTCGCAAATAAAACTCATGAAAATAGCCGAGTTGTTGTTTGTTGAATGGAGAGTTTGGATTCATTTAAAGAAAAACATTTAAGGGCGGCTGATCCAGTCAGAGCTCTAATCACCAACCAGACTCAATCTGACCTCATCTGCAGGCCGAAGCACGGCTTTTTAACTGATTATTTGTGCATTTATTCTTTTTAATGCACATTTTATGAGCAAAAGATCAGTTTATGAGTATGAATGATCCACTGAGCAGGGTTAAAGGTGACAGAACCTTTTACTGCTTTCTGCTAATAAAACCGTGACCTTACTTTGTTCTTTTAGTCAAACAAACACGAAGTCTCTGTTTGTCTTCCTGCTCTTTTCCCCTGTGATGGATAGTGAAACGAGCCTTTTTGCTTCATCCTAATCAGCTGACAGTTCATGTCAACACGGTGTGGATTGGACCAGTAAAACAGGGAGTGGACTTTAACCCAGACAGCTCAGGGACGTGCAGCGAGACGCATCAGGCCGCTGCTGAACGAGGCTTTATGAAGCATTAGGCAACACCGTGATTCAGCTCCACCCAGACTCCAACACACCCGTATTTAATAATATCAGACGAACACTGCTTCCAAAGGTCTGATATGCTGTTAGCTTCACTTTACTGAGGTTAGAAACGTGTCATTAGTCCATAACTGTAAATTACATTATGCACTTGAAGGCAGCATTTGGTTACTATCCTCGTGGCTTTTACCATCTGTGTTCTCGGGCCAAAAGTTAGGTATATTATCCTTATATGCATAAAACAATAAGTAAAAATCATGGAGAAATCTCTGTGGAACTACTAGAGACATTAAAACATAAAAATATAGAAAAATATCTGACTAGATTTCCAGAAGTAAAAGGAAGCACATGGTGACAATTTATGAAAAAATTCAGGTAAATTTGTTTATGCTGCTGTATGTTCTAATAGCTAAAGGCTTGGAATAAACAGTAAATATTGACTGATTAATAATGAATTATAGATTTGTTGGTTAATTTAACCCTTTTTAGAAATTTGACCATAACTGGTCACTTCCTTCAAATTTTGATTTGCAGCTTAAACCTGAAACTTTTACAAAAAAGTTTTAAAAAGTAAAGAAAGTAAGAAAAAAATCACTGGTTTCCATCTCCAGAGGTCACGGGTTTGAGAGGACACCCTGGACAGGTCTCCAGTCCATCACAGGGCAGAAATAAATATACATCAAAGAAATAAAACTAAATAATAATGAGTTGTTATATTAAAATGGAAAAACAACAGCAATGTCAAAGTTAAAACTACAAACCTTTAGAAAATTCAACTAATATAACATCAAATAAATACAATATATGTATAAAAAATAAACAAATTTAAAAATTAGAAAAGTTAAAAAAAGTAAAAAATAAACAAGAAAAAAAAAACAAGAAACCTCCAATTTAAAAGTATTTCAGTGATTGACCATTGAAGGGTTAAACATAATAAATTTTAAAAAAGTGTCTGTGCTAACAGTTAGCTAGAGTCAAAATAAAGGCTAAAATAAATGGAGCAAAAAGTTTCACATAGTTGGGAAAATTAAAAAGATGTCTGTTTTTCTTTTCTAACATTTTTGCAATTGGGAAAAATATAGCAAGTTCAAATGTTAGCTAACGGTGTTGGTTGATTAAGGAAAACATAAGAAAATACATTCTGTGAATTTATTTAAATCAACCTCTAAAAAATAACTAATCTCTAAAAAAATTATACTTAAAATGTTTACATAAAGAAGCAAATGCAATTTTCTGACAACTTAATGTCGTAAACCAGTTATCTATGAGCTAGCATTAGCAACAAAAGAAAATCAAAACTTCATGAAAAGTTAGCTTTAGCTAAAATTAAAGATAGATGGTTCAAGTAGTTGCTTCAAGGATAATGACAAAAAATATGGACAAATTGTTAACTTGTCAGTAAAAGTTGTAGAAATTTTCACAAACTTTGCTAGTGAAAAGCTGTTAGCATGCTAGCAAACCAAACCAAACATCAAATCCACTGATAAGATGATTTCAAAATTTAAAGTTCTTTAAACTGGTCACTTCATTAGCTTAATTTTTTTATTTTATACTTAAAATTTAACTCAGACTTGACCATATACCAGACATAATGATTGACCTTGTCTCTGTGTGTGTTCCGTGGCTTGTACGACATTTCATTTTCTTGTCTCTCCCATCTCCATTTCCTGCTTTCTTGCCCACTTTAAATTCCTAAATATATTTTATGCTTCTAAAAAGTATTATTAATTTAAAATAATTACATGCTAAGTACCTGGTAATTCACTTAAGTCGATTTTAAACCAAACCATCGCATGTGGAGCCAACACAATCACGTGAAAGTGGGCTGGAAAGTATCACTTAAACATTTATCCTCTGACAGAGCGTTTCATCTCAAAGTGCTGGACGGGTCTTTGAGCTCAGAGAAAGAAACATGGCCTCTCGTCTTCAGCTGCTAACCAACTAATACACATGGACGTCCTTAAAGGAAGCATTTGGCAAATTGTTAGAGAAAAAAATCTTAAATGTGGAAAGGCCTTGGCTTTGCCATCTACTGGCAACGATTCTGTGGTTTTTGTGCTGCAGAATGAGGGTTCCGACATCCAGCGTGCAACTGAGTGTGAGTTCATTCACGATGCTTCAACCATTCACTCTCCTTTTCTTCCCGGTATGTCCTTCCCTTTTGTCTGAAAAAACCCAAACATATGAATGTCATTTCTCAGTATCAACCATTTTCATTCATCTTCTCAGGGTTTTTGCACCTTTTGCCAAAATCAAATTCAAGCACTTCTCAAGGTGATTCTTTATGATTTTCCAGCTCCTTAAGCTAAAGATTGTTTACTTAGACGTGAACAGTGTACACTATAATAAACACAATCACTGAAAATAAGGTTAAAAAGAAAATAAGAAAGGAATTTTATGTTGAGATATGTTTTTCTTTTAATTAAAATTGTCAGGAGGAACCGGTGCACATTTATGATTTTTACTGTGCTTGAGACCTGCGCACCACGTGAATTTAACAAAAATTTACTTTTATATTATATTTATTTTACAACTTTACACTCTTATGGAAAAAACACATGAAGTTAACATGACTTTCACACGTAAGCCCGTGGGATCACATGAACATTTTTAAAAATGTGTTTGTAGGGATATTGGCTTTTTTTTACTGATATCCGATATTGTCCAAATCTTAACTTCCGATACCGATATAAACCAATACCAATATAAACTGATACCGATATAAACCGATACCGATAAGAACCGATGTCGATATAAACCAGTACCAATATAAACCGATACCGAAATAAACCGGTACCGATATGAACCGATGCCAATGTAAACCAGTGCCGCCATGAACTGATACCAATATACACGATACTGACTTAAACCGATACAGATATGAACCGGTACCGATATAAACCGATACCTATATAAGCCGATACTGGTATAAACCAATACCGACTTAGACCAATACCGATATAAACCGTTGCCGATATAAACCGATACCGATATAAACTGCTGCCGATAGGCCTATAAACCAATACCAATATATACCGATACTGATATAAACCGATACCTATATAAACCAATACCGATATAAACCAATACCGACTTAAACTGATACCGATATAAACCGATACTGATATGAACCTATACCAATATAAACCAATACCGATATAAACCGATACCAATATAAACCAATACCAATATTAACCAATACTGATATAAACCGATGCCGATATAAACTAATACCAATATAAACCGATACCGATATAAACCAGTACCAATATAAACCAATACCAATATAAACCGATACCGATGTAAACCGATGCCGATATAAACTAATACCAATATAAACCGATACCGATATAAACCAGTACCAATATAAACCAATACCAATATAAACCGATACCGATGTAAACCGATATCGATATAAACCGATACCGATATAAACCAGTACCAATATAAACCAATACCAATATAAACCGATACCGATATAAACCAATACCAATATAAACCAATACCAACATAAATCAATACCGATATAAACCGATACTGATTTAAACCAATATCAATATAAACCAATACCATTATAAATCGATACCGATATAAACCGATACCAATATAAACCAATCCTGATATAAACTAGTACCAATATAAACCAATACCAATATAAACCGATACCGATATAAACCGATACCGATATAAACCAGTACCAATATACGCCAATACCAATATAAACCGATACCTATATAAACCAATACCGATATAAACCAATACCGACTTAAACTGATACCAATATAAACCGATACTGATATGAACCTATACCAATATAAACCAATACCGATATAAACCGATACCAATATATAAACCAATACCAATATTAACCAATACTGATATAAACCGATGCCGATATAAACTAATACCAATATAAACCGATACCGATATAAACCAGTACCAATATAAACCAATACCAATATAAACCGATACCGATGTAAACCAATATCGATATAAACCGATACCGATATAAACCAGTACCAATATAAACCAATACCAATATAAACCGATACGATATAAACCAATACCAATATAAATCAATACCGATATAAACCGATACTGATTTAAACCAATACCAATATAAACCAATACCAATATAAATCGATACCGATATAAACCGATACCAATATTAACCAATCCTGATATAAACTAGTACCAATATAAACCAATACCAATATAAACCGATACCGATATAAACCGATACCGATATAAACCAGTACCAATATACGCCAATACCAATATAAACCGATACCGATATAAACCAATACCGATATGACCCTATACCAATATTAACCAATACCAATATAAACCAATACCAATATAAACCAATACCAATATAAACCGATACCGATATAAACCGATACCGATATAAACCGATACCGATATAAACCAATACCAATATAAACCAATACCAATATAAACCGATACCGATATAAACCGATACCGATATAAACCGATACCGATATAAACCAATACCAATATAAACCAATACCAATATAAGCCGATACCGATATAAACCAATATCGATATTAACCAGTACCAATATAAACCAATACCAATATAAGCCGATACCGATATAAACCAATATCGATATTAACCAGTACAATATAAACCAATACCGATACAAACCGATACCGATATTAACCAGTATCGATATAAACCAATCCTGATATAAACCAGTATCGATATAAACCAATCCTGATATAAACCAATATCTATTTAAACCAATATCGATATAAGCCTATACTGATATAAGCGCCTCATTAAAAAAATCATTTTAAGTAACCGACATGCCATACATTCTATCATGAATACTTAAACTTTAAATAATTTGTTCAAAATATGACAACTGCTTCAATTCCTCTTCAAAAAAAAGGGAGACATTTTGATTCCTCCTCACATAACCTCCACTTTACGTCATTACAAATTGAAGTTTCATTGTCCGAAGACACTTTGAAAGTTTGATGCATAATATGTGCATGATATGTAAAGGTGGCGTGTGCCATTACAAAAACCGATACCAATATTTTCCGATATCACATTTTAATGCCGATATCAGCTGATATTAATAGGAGACTGATAATATCTAACATCCCTATTAGAAGGTAAATGGGTGAATTTTGTTTTGTTGTAGTGTTTGTATTCTGGAACAGGAGTAAAGAAAAAAGAGAAAAATCTAAATGCTAATCAGAAAAAAGCCAAAACATTAAATTCTGGGTCTTTCTTTATTTCAAAATAAATATAAATGTGTAGATGAAGCTGTAGAAATAACCAGAACTGCCTTGATAGATTGTAGTGAAACAGATTTAATCTGGTGAACGAGGACGTCTTAGAGCTCCGTCATCACTTCTTCACTGGTCAGTCTTTGTCCTCAGATTTTTGCTCATGAAAGTCAGATTTTAAGAGAACGACAAGAAGAAGTGAACATTCAGCTTTTCACTCAGAAACCTTCTGCCGTGCACCATTATTACAGACTTAACTCCAGTCTTCTGGGTTTCATCAGCAGACAGTCAGACTCTATAAAACCTGTCATCTTAGAGAGAGGAGACGGCGATGCTGAGAGGTCCTAGAGGTCAGGATGAGCGATGAGCTGCCAGGTGGAAAACCTGACAGCATAATAATCTGATGCTCATCTTTTACCTTTACTTCACCAACCTCTCATTATGCTCTTTAGCTCTGGGTCGGTTGGTTTAGATGAGTGTGCACAAAGTAAATTTAGAAAAAGAGGAAACAAAACAGCTGATTCGGCTCTTTCTGTAAGATATGTAAGGATTTTTATTTGGTTTTTAAAGGATTAAAGGTGCACATTTATTTAAAAATGTCGATTGTGTTGCTTTATTGAGTCAAATTTTCACCACATTTACAATCCCTGTTCTGCTCAAGAAGACAAATAATAAAAAATGACTTATAATAAATAACCCTGGTTGATTGGGAGGAAGGAGCTCAGAACTTTTACAGAAAGTTTCCCAGAAAACTCCCATCATTTGGACTTAACCAGTTTAGAATAACTGGTTTACTGTTGATGGTTTCAGGAGAACGAGAGCTCAATTAGTGGACAAGTAGGACAAGACGAGACACGGTGATGGGTGGAAATCTGGAAACCATCAGCGTGTGTGTGTGCTTGTTAAATAGCACTAATATCAAACCACTCAACGGGCCGTTTCCAGGTCTACAAGCTGTTCGAGGAATTTCCATTTTCCATCTTAAAATTCTATTAATGAGCTGAGAAACCTCAAGGATAACGGCTGTGATGGTTGGGAAGTGTCTTAATATTTCAATAAAGCCTTCCTTCGTTTTACTCCAGATAAATTATTTTCTCGTGTCACACCATGATGAGGACATCATGACTTCCTCGAGGTTGCAGGAAGTATCCGTCTGTAATCGCTCGTTTTCTCCACCCTGTCTATCAGTCCATCCCTCCATCCTGTATTGGAAACGTGAGATGAAGGCAGGGTGTGGCCCCCGTGGCCCTCGGCTGGTTGGAGATAAAACACACATGTAGGTCGCCAGCAGGAACCCAACTGCAGATTTTCAAGTCTGATAACTGAAAGGGGTGGAAGTAATCAGTAGCTGAATTAGCTCACAGTTACTCACTGCTTCATATGGATACATCCATCACATTTAGAGGCTTTGCTTTATCCTAATAATCTGACAAAAATCTGGAATATACAGCCCCTACATTTGTGGTTATTATGCTCTATTTTTCTGACCAGAGACATTTACAAGGTTCTGGTTTCCAAGGACATGTTTTGTCCATCTTTTGTATTTAATATCAGTGAATTAATTACATAGTTTTGGACTTTTTATGTATTTTCCCTCTAACTATGGCACTAAAAACACATTATACTACACTTTTACTATTTACTGTTACATTAAAATGACCATTAAGATATTTTAGGTGTGGTTCTGTAAAATGGTAATGAACAAATAGTATCTAACCTGTTGTAGACAGCTCTTTGAACAGCCTCAGTTTGGAAAAATAGTCTTTAATGATGGGACTGACAAGCTCACAGGTACTTCCAGTGCAGATTGGTGCCATCGCAAAACAACGTTAACCTAAAAAATACATTTAAATCATAGCAGTTCATAAAACCATGTCTGCAAAACTTTATTAGACCTGTTAATTTAAATGGTAAATTAGCATCATACAGGTGTTCTAACTGTAACTTCCTGTTTTTAGAGACTCCACCTACTTTGAGTGATGTCACCGGTGTGTGTGGTTCTCACTGTAGACAAATAACTAATAGATTCAGAATAGGGATGCACCGATACAGATACTGGTATCGGCCCGATACTGATACCAGTATCGGTATCAGTATCGATACCAGTATTGGTGTTGGTTAAAGTTGCCCGATACCAGGAACCGATACCAGTGGCTTCACTGTCTGTGACTTGTGATTTCTGTTGTAGTTTCCTATATTGAACACTAGGGGGAGCTATTGAGCTAAAGAGGAACAGTGTGGGTTGAGAGCTGGAGATGGTGCCAAATAGTTCATTTTATTTGGTTAAAATGTGGAAAACTGCAATAATTTCACTGTGAAATCACAGAAAATGCTTATTTTTCACCTTATATTTTAGCTTTGTGATCATTAAAAAAATATATATATATTTTTTATTTTTTTTATTTGATCTAACTCAGTTATTTGTTGTAAAAAGCAGAGAAGAAAAAATAAAACCTGTATTCCAATTTGTTGCATTTTTTGTGTGGTAGAAGTATCGGTATCGGTACTCGGTATCGGCGAGCACTCAGATTTAAGTATCGGTATTGGATCGGTTTTGAAAAAAGTGGTATCGGTACATCCCTATGACCCAAACATCCCTTTAAGTCTGTTTAAAACCCAAAACTGTTTGTGGAGAGAGAGAGAGGGATTTTCTACCAATCCTACTCCAGAGAAGTGCTCAGGATGAAGCCTTAAAATATCTGCTCTAAAATATGCAAATGCATGTAAGAGCATCCCTGCATGAGAGAAACCCTCATCCTGAGAGCTTTGTGCTTCTCGTCAGAGCAGCACTTTGTCCTATCTGAGCTCTAAGGAGCTGCTGAGCTCCAGTCCGGCCTGTCCGGTCTTTGTGTTTCAGTAGTAACAGGTAAAAATTAGTGGCTTTGTTCAAAGTCACACAGGCATTCAGACATAAAAGCTGAGGGCTCTTCCTCCTGTCAGGCTGACAGCTCGTCCCTGTTATTACGGTTTCTCACAGGAAACTCTGACTGACCTCTTCTCACTCACCCACCGCTCTCCGGCCTCGAGACGTGTCCATTAGCCGTTACGCCTCTATTTTTCCTCTCAGCTAGACACATTCTTCAGCTCTTTCCTACCGACCTACCCCAGTGATGCAAACCTCCTCGGTAAAAATACTGGTCGCCACACCGACGTGTCAGCCAGACTGAAGGCCTCCTGCCTCGTGTGGCGAGGCCAGCTTCACGTCATAAACAGTCAGAGAGGATTCCTGCTCATATTTAAGGCATGACAGGGGGGCTTTGTTTTGTTTTTAAGAGGAATAAATCCAGCAGTTTCATCAAAGATGCAAAACATTTGATTTTTAATTTGTTTTCATCCAAGATTTGTTTTTAAGGGAATGGTTTTCTGATGTTTGTGAAGTTTTTTTACACACCAAAATACCAGGTTTAAAGGGAGGTGGCGTCTATCAGTTATTTATCTACACTCTAAAAAGTAAAACCATCATTTACTTAAATTTTTTGGGGTAACTTTTTACACTCAAGAATTTTGAGTAGATTGGAGACAATTATATTGATAAAGTTGGCTTTTACTTAATATAATTGTCTCCAATCTACTCAAAATTCTTGAGTGTAAAAATGTTACACCAAAAAATTTAGGTAAATGGTTTTATTTTTTAGAGTGTATATATTAATAAACAAAGTGAGTCCAAATAACTTATTTCCCTGAAAACGTTGCAGACGTTGACTTCAATCAAGTTCATCTTACTCAAAAATGAAGAACTCAACAACTAACTCTGCAGATTTGAGTACATGTATTTTATTCATAGTGTTCAAGTACTATGAAAATATCAGAATTTAGTCAAATCTACTCATTTTATTTTGGTAGATGTCATAAAACTCATTTAAAGTAAATTATAACAGTGGGCCCTGCTGAATTGATGAATAGAATAGATGAGTTTGAGGGAATAAAATGGTTTAAGTTAAGTAAACTTAGTTGAATTTATCCACTGAATTGATCTACACATGTTGACATAACTATATATATTTAATTACAGTTAACTCAAAGTAAGTCGTTTTCTAAATGTAACAATTTAAGTTAATAAACTTAAATACCGCAAGGCAATCGGTTACCTCAGATCATTTGAGTTGAACTTACTTGGCAGGTTTTACAGTGTAGTAAGGACCACACTCAACAGTGACATCATTCAAGGAAGTAGTCTTCTGACCGGGGGGCTATTGAACAGATAATGAGCTTATTATATTATCTTTACAGCTGAATTAAAGTTTTTTAAGCAGATTAAAAAATAAAATTCAACAGTTCAAATATTTTTAAACCTACTAATTAAAATTTAATAACTTTAAGCTACATTAAACTTCAACAATTCAAATTTTTCAGCAAGAATTTCAAGTTTTGCTTATTTTCAGCTCATTTGAGCTTCATTCAGCCGGTTTTGTGCAATTTCAGCTGTCTCATTCAGCATTAAATGCATTCAAACTTTGCATTTTTGCAAGAAATGCAGCTTTTCTAGTTATATTATTATATTCTAAATACTATGGGGATATTTGAATTCAAATTTAAGCATTATCACCTTATATTTATACCACCTTAATATTTCTATTCTTGCATTATATTTAACCTACATTTTACTGCAACTATAATTCCCACAAATTAATTTAAAAAATGCAAAAAATTAAACATTTTCATTGCTCCCTGACTGGTGTGTAAGTTAAAGTTTAATCACGTATTTTTCATCAGGAGCTACGTTTAGAAACCAAACCTAAGAAAACAGTTTATTTTGATTAATTTAATGCTAAAATCTCGTTTTGGCAGCTTTACAATCAGAAACTTGAGTCCGAAGAGGAAAAATCTCCTCTGTATTTTTAGACGACAGTCGATACGTTTAGTAAAAGACTAAAGTCTGGCCAGGAAACATCATCCGTCTAAAGCAACGCTCCAAAATCAACAGACATAAAGAAACGCTCTACTTTACGTCCACTTTATTGAATAACTTTCTCTCCCTGCTGACTTTAATCAGCCCTTCTCGGCCCGGGCTTTCAGACGTAATGACAAACCTCTCTTTCCACGCGGATCTTTACATCTCTCTGTGGTGGTTCCAGGACGTCGTGATGTTTTCAGTTTTTTCACACTTGTCAAATACATTCATAACGTGCTCAGTTAGCCAGTGGCTGAAGTCAGAGGAGGAAGACGAGGAGGAGAAGTGAAGAAAAGAGGGATGAAATGAGGGGATAGAAAACGTGAAGAGGAGGGGATTCTTCAGGCGGGTGAGACTCAGTGAGTCACGACCAGCCGACCTTCAAGAGTCCAGCTCTGCACGGCTGATAAAGAGGGTCCGGGGTCTGGTGCTGCCGGGTCCAACAGGACCAGTAAGCTCTTGAGCTCGAGGCCACTGTTCTCATCCCACTACACACAGACGCACACACCAGTAGACACACACACTAACACACCAGTACACACACAGACACACTAAAGGCTTCATTGCTCCCAGATGTGGATCATATCTGGTGAAAGGCAAATTCAATCGTGTGTGGGTGTGTGTGTGTGTGTGTGTGTGGGTGTGTGTGTGTGTGTTACCGCGTACCTGAAAATCCTTGTTCTTTTATTCAAAATGTTTTATTTAAGATCCAAAAACACAAAATCAGTTTGAATCTGAGAATTAGAAACTTTTTAAACGTCTTTTCCAAACACAGCTGATCATTAAAGGTTTATCATCTCAAGTGGAGTTGATCTGAAATGGATGGAAACGCTTACAACAAACTGCCAGCTGTTTAACCATCAACCTCCACATTGAAGGGACAAGAGGGAAGATTTTAAATAAAACTAATCATGCATGCTCAGTTTTAAGTGATGAAGCGTTTTAAATCAAAAAGAATGAGGCCACCCATGTATCATTCCATAATCGTGAACAGGCTGTGAGCTGTAAAATGTTCTGCAATTCGGGAACGAATTTCCCGCGCTGTCCTACGGATGTGACGTCAACTGACGCTGCTGCGCGTTCTGGAAGCTAAAAAAGTAATAATAAATGTATATCCGTTGTGTTGTGTTGCTGGTCGATGGCGGACTTCCTTCGTCTGGATCTGTGGTTTTTCTCATCAAACTGGTGTTATCTTGTTTATGGAGCTGAAAACCTCTCTGATGGATTATAGGGTTCCACAGAGCTAAAGGTGCTGTTATAGGCGACCGCACAGCGATCTGTCCATGTTTATGGGTCTCTGGACGATAGGCCTCAAATCCCCGACTGTTTCCTGGACCTCAGTCCGCTTACAGTGCATCAAAGGCGGGTGTGCAGCGCACGCTCCTCCGGGTGCTCCGGAGCTCCACTCCGTGATGCGAACTTGAGAAATCTAGGGTGATAGAGGCGGCAGGACATGATTCTATCACCCTAGATTTCTCAAATTCACCTCCGGGAGTCAGAGAACACCGATTGATTAAAGCTTTTAGTGATACGGTCAGCTGGGACGGACTGGAACATAGCGGCTAGCGAGATTAGCTCTGTTAGATCGGCTCCTGCGGTCTGTGTGTGTGTGTGTGTCTCGCGGGGCATTGTTTTACTATATTTCCTTTTGTATTAATAAAATGTATTTTTATTTATGGAATCATGTCTCCGGCTGCCTTTGGTTGAACCCTTATGAGATAGTGAGAAGTTTGTGCGCGCTCCCGTTTAAGACTGTAGTTATTCGCAGCGCCAGGCGCGGCGCTCATGAGGTTCGTTTTTCAAATCTTCCCTCTTCTCCCTTTAAGGGAAAAATCAATTTATTTTTTCTATTTCTTATTAATTTGAGACAATAAGGGTTAAAATACCAGTCAAATTAATAATGTAAAAGTACTAATATTAATATTAGGGTAATATGAATGTAAGAAAACTTCATATTTTTTTACTATTTTTTTATTTCAGTGTTTGTTTTTTTTATTAATGAAGTTCAGTTTATTTTTCTATCAGATATAAATATTAAAATGTGATCTCTTCATCTGCCAGTTTAAGGGTTAATACCTTGACTGGGCACTGGAGCTCATATAATAAAAGAGCATAATAAAACTCCTGAAATCATTAAATTACTTTTGGTTTTGCACACCCCAAGATGAACAGTGGCCCCCATTTGAACACCCTTGGAGGCGCCCCTGGCTCAGTACGTAAACTTCTAACTGGTTGCAGCAGCTTGTTTAAATTGTCGCTGTGGCTGACACAGAAATAAAGGCTGCATCCAGATTTGACCAAACCCGAAAGCGGTCTGGCTTTGTTTTTAGTTGTATTCTGTCATTTGTGCAATTTCTGCAACGTAAATTACACATTTCTGTTGAATAATCGCCTTTTAATGCAATAAAAATGTCCGATTTGGATTCTGGTGTTAACTCTGGTTTTAACTAAATATCTAGTTACTTTGACTTGCAGACCTTGAATGGAAAACACTACTCAAATCATCACATCCGCATGAGCCCCTCCCTGCTTGTTTCTGAGGCCGACGCACACGGATCACACCTCGTTATTAGAGCCATAAACAGTAGCTTGTAGGCCCTATTAAGGCTGAGCCCACCCACATGGACTGCAGCTAAATGTGTGTGAGAGCAGATCTGTACCAACAGATAAAGACACATCTGTAAAACCCACCAGCATTCCTGCTCCAGATGCAAACAGTGAAGGTGCAATGAAAACAAACTCCAGGCCACGAGGATTCCCTGAACACATGAGTATAAGATTAAAAGAACAACAGCTTTGTATCTTCATAAAGCAAAAAACAGACAGAGTCACAGCGAGAAGTATGGGCCATTTGCTGCAGTTTTCTTTGTTTTTATTCCCTTTTCTTTTTTCCTCCTTCTCATGTCCCTGCTGCTCTGCGGCCTGAGGTTACAGACCAGAACATAGTCCAAAATGTAAACATTGTGTCGATTAAAACCCCTTTAAGCCTCAAATGGGACGTCGTGGCTTCGGTTAGCTCAATGCATGGAGCTAAACACCCATTTTGGCCTGCAAACACACCTAGCCTAAAACCATTTTAGCACCCCCTAGTGTCCGTTTTAAATCACTGTCGTGGAAACGTTAGCCTTGTTTCTGCTCGCCGATACCGAGTACCGATACCGATACTTCTACCACACACAAAAAAATGCAACAAATTGGAATACAGGTTTTTTTAATTCTCTGCTTCTCTGGGGCGGCATTAGCTCAGTTGGGAGAGTGGCCGGTCTGGTAACCGGAGGGTCACCGGCTCAATCCCCAGCTCTGGCTGGGTTAGATTGTCGTTGTGTCCTTGGGCAAGACACTTCACCCAACTTGCCTGTGTGAATGTGAGTGTGACTGTGTGTGAATGTTGGTGGTGGTCAGAAGGGCCGATGGTCAGAATGGCAGCCTCGCTTCTGTCAGTCTGCCCCAGGGCAGCTGTGGCTACAGACGTCTGTCGTAGTTTACCACCACCGGTGAGAATGACTGTGTGAATGAATGATGCAACTCTGTAAAGCGTCTCTGAGTGACCTAGAAAAGTGCTATATAAAACTGATACATTATTATTATTTTACAAACAAATAACTGAGTTAGATTAAAAAAATATATATATTTAAAAAATGATCACAAAACTAAAATATAAGGTGAAAAATAACCATTTTCTGTGATTTCACAGTGAAATCATTGCAGTTTTCCACATTTTAACCAAATAAAATGAACTATTTGGCACCAACTCCAGCTCTCAACCCACACTGTTCCTCTTTAGCTCAATCGCTCCCCCTAGTGTTCAATATAGGAAACTACAACAGAAATCGCAAGTCACTGACAGTGAAGCCACTGGTATCGGTTCCTGGTATCGGGTAACTTTAACCGATACTGGTATCGTATCGGGTCGATACCGATACAAGTATCGGTGCATCCCTAGTTCTGTGAGTATTCATTGCACTAGGTGGTTATTCTACAGGTGGAAAGGGACAGTTTTTATTTTATTAATATATAAATACTTGAGAATAAACAGATGACTATTTATTAGCCAGTAATTAGTCCAGTTTCATAATTAAAGGGTTAAAGTTAAGACGTTTTCTCAGATGGGTTTTAGAGAAAAGTAGAAACACCTGGACTTGTAGGTGCAGCAAAGTGACACTTTTACAACAAAATACCTCCAAGGCTGATGACTCGTTTGAGTGTCGGACGTTGGAGTTTCCACTTATTAAAATAAAGTTATTAAACTTTCCTTCTTGGATGCAACCTAGACATACAGCCTCTTGAATGCAGGTCTATTAAAACTATATTGCTCATCACATAATGATATTATGACGCACGAGGTCCAAACCAGGTTTCAGGACACTCGTCTATCCCTTGGCTCAAAGCGTGCATTTTTAAACCTCCCGACAGAATTCAAAGCCATAGAAACAGCCTTGTTTTCCAAAACTTTTCTCCTTTTTGCTGATTTATTCCCTTTTTTAGTTTTTGCTCCAGCCCTCTTATAAAAGTCAGATATTTTCTTTCGAATGCTCGAGGTTGTGCGTTCGGTGTTACCCTCATCGCCGCGTGCCAGAAGACACGCCGGACTTGTGCGCGTTGGATCAGAAAGACAGAGAGTTCGCTCCGTTCCATCTCCACACACGAGAGCTTCATAAGCTCTTCCCTGACAGACCAACCACGACGTCTCCAACCCAACCGCCACCACATGCCTGCTGAGAAGGGAAGGGGAAGCATGGAAATTAGCTGAGGGATCTTTTCAAAGCTGCAACTCTGGCATTCTTTACCGCTTACATTTTCTGTAACTGGGTCTATGATTTCAATCTTCTCTTTAGAGTCAATAAAAGGAGTTTTGTTATTTTTATAGAACAAGACAGAGGTTATTAGATTCCGTTTTAGCGTTACAGTAGCTTTTGACTATGGCAGATGACACAAGACAAATAGGTTTCCCTTTCCCTGGGTTTATATACGGCCCGCTCTGGCGTGCTGTACCGAGTCAAATACAGGCTTCGGGTCGGGGTTTGGTGAACTCTACTACAGCTTCTCAGTCTGAGTCATCTAAGAGGGGATAAAGATGAAGAGGAAGAGGGTAATCCATGTCTACAAAACCATGGGTGCCTAGAATACCTTCAGCATTGATGATGATGGTAATTGCACCAAACCTTAGGTTAGAACGCAGCATACGGATCATTATTCACAGGGTCTTTTCTCACCAAGTTAAACAAATACAGAGAAGATTGCAGTTTATTTTCATTACAGTTGCATTTTTAGGTTCAAAGATCTGTGAGATACGTAGAAGCGGTGAGATCTGAGAACAGAGACTCAAAACGGGTCAAAAGTTTGTAGTTTTCCTATTTTAGAAGGTAAAAAGTTTGTTTAAAACACACGCAGGGAGTCAAATCATGTTCTAGTTTCACAGATCGAGACATTTTTTCATTGTTAAAATTCCGTCTCAGCTCGAGTTTTATGGATCTACAGAAGCTGAGAAAGGACATATTTGCTATTAATTATTCTGATGTGGTTTTCTTGAGATCGCATTTCAGTTCTCACTGACTAAACCCAAGAGGGTTATGGTTATAAAATGAGGGGTTCTTGTTTATTTATTAGTACCATTACATTTAGACATCATTTATGAGTAAAGCATGGGTCGTCACCCTTCACTGTTAAAAGATCTGTTTAGTTGCTGTTAAGTTAGCAGGAAATGAACTGCAACAGAAAAAGTTGAACATCAGTCAGAATAAAGCAGGCGGATCGTCCCAGCTGGAGCGAGGTTCAAACTAGCTAAAGACGAATGTTCTACATCGCGCAACCGGAGAGTTGTCGATTCAATTCCCGCCCCAGATGGGTCACTTTGTCGTTGTGTCTTTGGGCAAGGCAGGTCACTCACCTTATCTGCTATGGTGGTCAGAGGGTCTGGTGGTGTCCGTGTCTGGTCGCTTTGTTTTATGTAGCTTCCGCGAGATTTTACTTCTACTACTCTGTCGATACCGGCGTCAAGCCGGAAATGATCGTTAGTCCAACCAATCAGAGAAGTGCGCTCGACTCCGTCCGTTGGAGAGCCCTTACATAGTGGCGTTGCGTGTCTCCGTACCAACGCAGACGGATAAGTATTTAAAGCCTTTAGAAAAGCACTTTACAAATGCGGTATGAGGTGTTGCTTTTTGAGATCTTTTAGCCTGCTTCATGTTGCCGAACAGGTTCTATTGAAAGGATTTCTTAATTCTACAGGTCTGGTAGTAATCAGGTCTTGTGGAACTGAACTCAGAGGAATTTGGATAATCATAAATAATTCATTAACGAGGGAGGCTATTGTTTTCCAACTGTTGAAATTTAAATAGGTAACAGGGTTCCCGCGGGGGACTAAAAATACTAAAAAATGTCTAAAACTTCAAACGTTAAATTTTAGGCCTAAAAAACGTCTAAAAAACACCCAGATTATCGTCCAATGTCTAAAATTTAATTAGGTCAAGTCTAAAATTTTATTCCCGACAATTGTTGGTCAAATACGCAAAGTAAAACTCCGTATTCTGAAGTTTTTTTACTTTCTGATATCTGGAAGCCAGTTGCGGTACCGCGAATCACACCAAGAAGAAGACCGGAAATGCTTAGTTAGCTCGCCAGACGGCCGGTGTAGCTAGCGTGTTGTTTGTGGTCCTTGTTGGACATGTCGACTGCTTTTTGTTAAGAGATGGGAAAGTGCGTTTTCAACGCGGCGTGGCTCGTCAATGGCGAGTGTTGCAGTTGGCTGGAAGCGGTCCCTGGTAATAAATTCGAAGCTCGCTGCAAGAGAAACCTCAAGTTGGGGACCTTGGGTGTAAAAGCGGTCGAATCCCACGCCAAGGTGGAGAAACATCGATTGACCGTGAAAAGTCTTCAGCGAGCACGAGCCTTAACCGAGTTCTGTTCGCCACTCCAGCCGTCTTCATCTTCATCAGTAGCCGGTCCCTCCTCCAGTCTTCAGCGCACTACCACTTCGGCGACCTGCGGGCGACATTTGGGTCAAACGAAACGTCTAGATCAGAGGTGCTGTGGATTCTTCATTCCATTAAATGGAATTAATGACATTTTTGGATTATTTGCCTTCCTATTTGTGTCTTCTTGGTCTACAATTTCATACAGAACGGTCCAAAATTGGTCTAAAAATGTAACTTACTGAAACCTGCAAGAACCCTGCAGAAACAAGGAATAACATGTATAGTAGCAGTGAAAATAATGTAACCTCGCTGGAAGGTTCCACATAAATGGAATGACTGCAATGTGGCTCCTCCAGTCCAGCAGGACACTGGAACAAGAGCGGCAGTTAAACGCTTGTTTAGGAGGAAGCAGCGGATGAGAGGAAATGACTTTCCTGACGTTAATATACCCTTGTGGTTTTTCTTACTGTAGCCGTTCACAGGCTCTCTCCCAGTCAGCAGTGACACGGTCTCTTCGTTGGTGCCAGTTCATGTTTATCTCCCTGTAATCACAGATTTAGGCCTCTAATTACAAAGCAAAATCAAGAAGCCCCAAAGGCAAATGAAGTGAAGCAGCATCAAACGACGGGCTGAGAGTATTAGGGCGCTTATATGATGAGGGTAAATCTTTTATAAATCATCCATAACGGAGTTACGGGTTTATTAAAGTTTCTCTTTTTTTACAGGAACTTGATGCCTCGTACTCTGGAGGGTCAGATCACCATGGAAAAGACTCCAAGTTACTTCATCACCAAAGAGGCTCCTCACCGTGTCCTCGCCATGAGCCGCCATACCAAACTTATTGTGGTGGTGCGAGACCCTGTGACCCGGGCTGTTTCGGACTACACCCAGACTCTGTCCAAATCTCCTGGACTTCCATCCTTCCAGAGCCTGGCTTTCCGCAATGCCAGCACGGGGCTCATTGACACGTCCTGGAGCGCCATACGCATCGGGATCTACGCCAAACATCTAGAGAACTGGCTGCGCTACTTTCCACTCTCACGCTTCCTCTTTGTTAGCGGGGAGCGCCTTGTGACGGACCCAGCGGGGGAAATGGGTCGAGTCCAGGACTTTTTGGGGCTCAAACGCGTGGTGACAGACAAGCACTTCTACTTCAACCAGACCAAAGGGTTCCCCTGCCTAAAGAAGCCCGAGGGGAGCAGCCGGCCCCGCTGCCTGGGGAAGTCAAAGGGCCGACCCCATCCTCAGATCCCATCGGAGGTCCTGCTCAGGCTCCGAGACTTCTACAGACCCTTCAATCTCAAGTTCTACCAAATGACCGGCCACGATTTTGGCTGGACCTGAAAGACTTCAACAATACCAGCCTTATTGTGACAATATAAATATGCCTTTCCTTCATTCTGAGCAAGAACTGGCAACACACATTTCTTTATGGGTTTACATCCCAATACAGTCTGATGAAGCTATGACCTTTAACGCCACTTTATTAAGGAAGGAGAAATCCTAAAACTCACGAGAACTTTTTATTCAAGACGAGCACAAACCACGCTCTTTCTTTGACTGCTGTTGGAACGTCTCTGGCGCCTCAAGTGGTGGAAATATGTTGCAAAACCAGAACTGAAAAACAAGCTACCTGCAGTTATACTTCACATTAAAGGGCTAACAAACCCTGACCAACACAAACCAAGAAAGGGATTTGGAACAATGCACATTTTCAAAATAAATGCAAGCGAGCGCTGTTAAAACATAAATTCATCAGTTTGTTCATAGCATTTTAGCTCCGACTTATTCAACTTTTAAGGATGCAATACCTGGTACCAGTGTCCAAATGGCACCAAACACATAAAATGCAGTTCTTTACGTGTATATTTTCTCTTATTTATGTCTTTAAAGTGATGTTTTACATATTTACAGACCTGTCTCATTTAATTGACTTCCACAAATGGTACTTAAATGCAAGTATGTATTTTTTTAAAGCCTAATTTATTAGACAACAAACTGTTGTAGTGTGTGTGTTTTTTTTTTCCTGAAGGTTTTGTATTTGAAATTCTGTTGAAAACTTTGACTAAATCTTTTATTTTGAAGCCTGCAGTGGGGTCATTTCTCCATCGCCTTCTCTTTGTAGTGAACCTAAACAAGCCAGGAACACAACGTGCTGTACATCTGCTGGGCAGATGATTTCTTCCTGGCAGAAAAGTACCAGGAGGATGACGAGGAGAGAAAATTTAATTAATCGCTTTTGTATAATTTTACGACTTAGTGGTAATGCCTGAGGTTATTTACAGAAAAATGACGTGTTAAAGGTTTGACAGTTCCACTGAAATGGCCTCAGCATGGAGTTTTAATGGATATAAAGCTGAAGTCATGGGTCTTTTTTCCATTAAGCTCATGTAATGCAATGTCTCATTCAACACTGTCTTTCCTACAAAAAAGTGAGCCGTATTGTCTTTCACCACTACAACTGAAGCACCAACAACTGTAAAAAAGAAAGACACAAAACAACTGCAGCTATGGAAATACATTAGACTATGGTACTTTTTATTTAAAACTCAACTTCCTGTATTTAGTTTTTGTTAACCATTGAGGTTATCTAAAAAAGTTTACAGCATCAGTTTTCTATTTCCAACTTGTCTCAGCTGGCATTCCTCATTCTTACTGTACACAGATAGCAGAAGGGTTAAGATTTTTTTTTCTATCAAAAATATCTGTATCAGTTGTTTTTACCAGATCAAGAAGGCAGCTGACAGTACATTTACTGAATCAGGTAAGTCCCAGGGGGACCCATCCAGGGCGACTGCTGGAGTAAGACCCCAGCTACCAGTGACCATCACTGGAAGAAGTGGCTACAGAAGATGAACTCATTAATTAATTAATTAATTAATTATAGCCACATTTCGCAGGATTCCAGAGGGGTCACATAGCTGAAGCATCCTGGGAGTCAATCTGAAATGAGCTCTTCCCTGATGTGTAAGCGGTCCATTCACCAGAGTGATTGCAGGATCTTTGACCTCTCCATTCCCCTCTGACCTGTGAGCCAGGTTGCCATAAACTGCTGACCACTACAGTCATACTGCTTAATGGAGTCACCATGCATGAGCTATGAGTGCGTATGGATGCTCTCAAACACACACTCTGCACATAATCACACACTGAGGCATGCAACAATTCCCTCCTGGTCCATTAATATTGCATTCTGAACCTCCGCTGAGGGGAGAAGGTGGGAATCAATAACTGTCTGTTTAGTTTATAGGTGGTGGGGACGTGTGCTTATAGCGGCCATGCTCCACTGTCATTTTGATTTACCTTTGGGGTCGAGAACGGGTCGCTATCATATGTTTGTAAAATATTATTTAACACCTGGTTTTTCTTCCATACATGTGTAATCGATGCAGAACCTGGACACAAGAGTTCTGTGGGTCATACATGTATTATGACTTTAATCTTTCTAGAGCTACACAACCAGAGTGTCAATGACATTCATATTCTCTCCTGTTAATGTAGATGTCTGAGCTCTGATTATAAATCAGATTAAATCAAAAAGACCATCAACATTTGTTGTCTACAAATTGGACAAAGATAATAATGGAGTTTGAATTGGTTTTGTGGAAATTTAACAAACTTAAAGCTCGCTAAATACATTTTATAGGCTCAAATGTGTTCAATTTTAAGTGATTACTGTTTTGATGTAGTATTTAACAAGCTAACAATAAGCCAACTTCTAGTACGCAAGCATTCACTGGTTATATTTACAACAGAATACAAGCTAACAGCAAGCTAACTTCTAGTACGCTAGCATTCACTGGTTATATTTACAACAGAAAACAAGCTAACAGCAAGCTAACTTCTAGTACGCTAGTATGGTTATATTTACAACAGAAAACAAGCTAACAGCAAGCTAACTTCTAACAAGCTGTAGTTCCTGGTTTTATTTACATCAAGAAACAAGCTAACAGGCCAACAGTCACTGGTTATGTTTACAGCAGGAAAGAAGCTAACAGGCCAACAGTCACTGGTTATGTTTACAGCAGGAAAGAAGCTAACAGCAAGCTATCAACATAAGATACTAACAGCAAGCTATCAACATAAGAAGCTAAGAGCAAGCTATCAACATAAGATGCTAACAGCAAGCTATCAACATAAGAAGCTAACAGCAAGCTATCAACATAAGAAGCTAACAGCAAGCTATCAACATAAAACGCTAACAGCAAGCTATCAACATAAGAAGCTAACAGCAAGCTATCAACATAAGAAGCTAACAGCAAGCTATCAACATAAGCTAGCACTTTATTCCAGCTGCTGGCGCTTGCAGGCTAAAATGTTGGCATATTTATGTAAAAATAGGCAAAAATACTAAATTAATTGAAAATATTGAATTTACCAGTTTTCTACAAGCATTACTTTAAATCAGTGTTAAAGGGTTAGATGGTTATACATTAAAGGATATTTTGGTCATTTTGAAGTGGTTTTCAATCAGTTTTAATCATCTTTACTTTTGCAGTTAATTCACCCAAAAAGATCTTTATTGGAAACAGTACAAATGTAACACAAGACAGGAGAACAAACAGCAGAACAAAATGCCAGGGATAGTGAACAAATATAAAATTTAAGGTAGACACAACATTAAAATGAGAAAAGACATCGAGACCTTTCACACTTTAAAAAGACGTTTGTTTAGAGACCAGTATGCAAGAAGAAAATGTTAAAATTTATATTATCTATTATTATTTTAACATTTTAAATGCTTTCTTGTTTTTAAGAAGCTAACACCTAGCTACTTTTTTCAAAACCTATAGAGAAGATAAAATGAGTGACATTTGTCTCATGTAAAGACTTCTTTGTGCTCAACGTTCCAAATCTCTCTGTAATCAATGAAATACACATTGCTCCGAAATCACAGTGGTCCTGGTCCATTAATCCCATGACAGAACAGCTACCGGCTCTGACCACGACGGGACCACATTCCCCTTTCATGAGCCAGACAACAGATCCTCTCATTCCTAAAGTGACTCAAACAAATGGCTCTGATCCAAACCCTGGAGGTCATCAGTTCTCTGTCCTGCCTGGGGAGGGTCACAGTTCAAAGTGCATTCCTCCTCGGGGTCACTTCTGGTCGTTTGACCCCCATAGGCAGAGGGTTATTCTCAGATCAGTGAGTAGAAAGTGATTAATCAGTCTTTGAGTAATGGACTAATTTTCTGTGAATGATTGAGATAAAATGATATGATCTTTTATAGTAAAATGGAGTAAATATATATGTCTTTGAAAACAGCTGCCTGCCAGAGAGACGTTTCTGTGGTGTTGGTGGTCATTTGAGAGAGGAGTCATCTGTTGCCCTTTGACCTCTGAGCATGGAAGTGTGAGGACGAGGGAGCGTCTTCTGTCACCAAACATAACTTAGCTTGACACCTGAACTTTCTCAGCCTCGACTCAGGGCCTCTAAATGAATATGTTTCAGTTTTAGCTGCTAATTATTCCTGTTTGATGTTGTTTCATTGACGAAGGCGGTCTGAGTGTAATCAGTACAGCGTCCGCTTTAAGACATCCTCACATCTCAGACTTCACCTTCAGATTAATTCACAGGTTTTAACGTGATCCTCACGCAACAAAGCATTAAAATGGTCCTTTCGCTTCACTAATCACGTTTTGTGTGTTTGAAATGGTTTGAAGCCTGATATATTTGTATCTCACTGTTTTCCTGATCCCTGGTGATTTTTCATCTGAACATCTGAGGTTGTTATTTCCCTGAGCTCTGAGGCTGAATTATGAAACTATTGATCTGGTTTTTGTCCTTTCTTGTTCTTCAACTCTTCACACCTCTCATCTTTCAGTCATCCCAGCTGTTCATCCTCCAGTTACACCATCCCAGCATTAATAGTCCTTGGTTTTCTTTTTTGTTTCGTCAGATTCTACAGTTGCATGTGAGTTGATTTGATCTCTTGAGGGTTCAGCTCTCAGCCCTTGTAGTTAATTTTATAGTGACAATATTGGAAATATCGCAATAGTAAAATGGCCACCATATAGTCGTGGTCTTGTATTGAACAGTACGTCCTGAGGTAAAAATAACACGTTTCAGTCCACCCCACCGGAGTAATGCAAATTAAACTACATATACCATGATCCTTTGTTTCTGCATCATCAACCAGTGCGCCAATCGGCGCGCACGCACGCCTAGGTATTTTTATTTATGACTTAACAACGATGCAGTTGTGTACTTCCTGGTTATTTTTATTTATTAACCCTGTAAGACCCAACCATCAAAAAATACCTAGAAAATTCTGATTTTTTAAATTTGGAGTCCTTTTTGGACCTTATAAATAATGGGAAAAAAATGAAATGAAATATCACTTTGCAAATATGTTTTTTAATTTGTATAGTTTTTGATACGTCAGGTATTTTGTGCAGTTTTTTTTACTCACAGTTTTTTTTACTCACATTTTGTTCATCTGAATAGTCATAAAACATTTATATCCTATTAAAACACTGAATTTTCTTTAAAACTTCCTTAAAGTTTTTTTAAACATACAAATAAACACACTGCGCAACAACATTATTGATATTTTATATGAACTTTCTTTTGGTTTGGTTTTTATTTTGCATTGTGGTCGATCTGAAAATAGTTCCTGTCTTTGTTCAGGCAAAGACAGACTTTGTATTTTCACAGTAAACATGGTGAAGTGATTGTCTGTGTGCTGCTTGAGTTCGTTTGAGTCTTCTTCAATACATTCATCTATTTCTACACGCCGTCTGAAAACACCAAAAACCTCATTTTATGTTTTTATCTAAATTGTTGTAGAAACCAATGAACAAGATCATTGCTAGCAAGAGATCTATAGCTATATTCAGCTAGCTAATCATTATGACACAGAAGGATGAACGTATAACAATACAATATAGGTTAGTCATTTATTGACTGAATATTTGTTATTAATTAGCAGATAAAATTATTAGTTTATTTCAATAAAACAAAAATTGTATTGTAATTGTAATTGTAATTGCTGTTTTGAATGCACATCCCACGAAATGTAATAAAATGACAATTTCCCAATTTGCAAATGACCTTTTAAACCCGCTGTATCAAATTTGATACACACATTTTCAACATGGTTTTACTCTGAATTAAGTTTAAAAATTTTAAGCTGCTTTACATTGATTTAATCCGTTAAACATTCTTATTGAAGTTTCAGTTACAAATAAAATGTTTTTCTTACCATAACCTGTTGAAAATTGACAAAAATTTGCATGAAAAACGACGTCTGAGTCTGACTGAGCGCAGGCATTTTGGATGTCCAATTTGAAGGTCTATAGATGGAAAAAACACTGACCCCTGGTGGTTATTTTGTTAACTGCATGTATCTGATTATATACATCAGGTTTTCAGGAAAATAAAACTCTCACTAAAAATGTAGAGGTCTCAGAAAGTCGTGTATCAAATGTGATGCGAATGGCGTTATAGGGCTATGTATTTTTATTTATGACTTAATGACGAGGCAGTTTTCTATTTCCTGGTTATTTTTATTTATTAAATATGCTGTTTAGCTTTGTCTTTATGTGTTGAGTTGTTACTTGAATTTTGCTCTTGTATTTGTACAGAAAATACGTAAATGCAGCGGTTTTGACGATAAAAATGATGAAATCATACAAAAAACGAATTTATAGAACAGTTAATTGGTAAAATTGATTTTCTCCTATCCTTGTTAGTATTTTACTTTTCAGTGAGACACTGCCTCCACGTCACAGTCAAAACTAAACACATGGAGGATGTGACAGGAGTGGACATGAATGGTCTTTTCCCCAAAACTCCACTGCAGTTTTTACCTTCAAGTCTTCTCTTTGGTCCATGTTAAAACACGGACTCTTGTCCAGTTTTTATCACACGGCTCTCAGAGGACTGAACTGCCCCAGATTTTCAAAATAAAACATCAACAGATGCTTAAACTAACTAACAAGTTTTTTTTTTCCATTTTAAAATAATCAAACCCTCCTGCCCTGCTGCTCTTTTATCCTATACTGCTTGCCTGCATGCCAAATCATAATATGTTCCCCCACTTTAACCAATAAGCTTCAAATTAAAAGTCTTCTGCTGCAAAAGCCTTTTGGCAAAGCAGAGAAAAGTTGCACCTACGAGTTCCTCTAGCAGATCAAACAACTTGTGCCTTACGTCGATGACAAATCACTGGAGTAAGTCCAAGATCCCGCGTTACACGTGCACACGTTTCCTTTCTTTAGCTGATGAAATGGATCCCGCCATGTGCGCACCAGAACCAGCTCCGCGAGGCTTCAGATCCAGGATGTTTACTGCGGTTCAGTCATTCAGTAAAGCGTTCAGGTCATAAAACAGTTGGGTTTAATCTGATGTGTTAATGACGATCAGGCGCACGGCTTTTATTATGAAGAGGCTGAGGAGCAGATGAAAGCGCCGCTCAAACTTCCCCTCTGGGAGGATCAGGAGGCTGACCCCATATTGGGTATCTGGGGACGATCTTTGACCTTTAAAGTGCACGTCGGGCTCCTGAAACAGGCAAATTCTTGGAGACACTTTGGTTTTCCTCAGGGGAAACACAGCACTGAACATGGAAGACTTTAATAGCTTATAGACAATCCAACCCTTTGGTTTAGGTTCTTTTCACTAATTTAGAAAATGAAATAAAATTGACCACTCTATAAATATTAAAAGAGCTAAATTCCCGTTCCCAGTCCTTCCTGCCTTGATGCTTTCCTTCCCTCTGGAATCAGATGCCGTTCCACATAACAGATGTCTGGGGAGTCGGGGTCTCCTCGTGTCCACTACGAGTCTCTGAAGGCCGTCTCAGGTCAGATCGGGCCTCGTTTAACTCCCACAGAGGAGACAGAGGACGTCTTCTGGGAGCTGATCGTCTTTCAGGGGGATCGTTTAGTAGAATTATTGTCACTAGTCTCTGTTTGAACCATCCTGATGGTTCAGGCTCAACATTTTTTAGTCATTAAAGAACCAATGACTGGTCTGAAAGAGGTCAAATGAAGGCAACTGGACTTCTTTGGTTCCTTAAAGACATTTTTCTTCTTATCTGAGGAGCTTTGTCTCCTCCCTACCCCTGAGGAGGTCCTACACACTCAGAAATAAAAGGACAGAATTCAACCTTTTTTGTCACTGGGGTGGTACCCTCAAAAGTACAACTTTGTACCTTTAACTGCAGGGTTGTATCCTAAGGATACATATTTGTACCCCTTAGGGTACAAACTTGTACCCCCAGTTAAGGTTCACAATGGTACCCTCAAAAGGTACAATTTTGTACCTTAACTGGGGGTACACATGTTTACCCTTGAAGTTTGTACCTTTTACTAGTCACACCTGTACTTTATTTGTACTCCTTAGGGGACATATATGTACCCTAAGGAGTACAATTATGTACCTTAAAGGGTACATATTTGTACCCCTTAGTATACAACCCCCAGTTGAAGGTACAAAGTTGTACTTTTGAGGGTACCACCCTAGTGACAAAAAAAGGTACAATTCTGTCCTTTCATTTCTGAGAGTGTGCTGTTAAAAATGTTTGGTTCTTTCTATTAAATTTATAAAATTTTATGAACAAATTCACTGGTTTTCATTGGGGTTTTTTCTAGGGATGTACCGATACCACTTTTTTCAAAACCGATCCGATACTTAAATCTGAGTACTCGCCGATACCGAGTACTGATACTTCTACCACACAAAAAACATGCAACAAATTGGAATACGGGTTTTATTTTTTCTTCTCTGCTTTTGACAACAAATAACTGAGTTAGATTAAAAAATAAAACATATTAATAAAAATGATCACAAAACTAAAATATAAGGTGAAAAATAACCATTTTCTGTGATTTTACAGTGAAATTATTGCAGTTTTCCACTTTTTAACCAAATAAAATGAACTATTTGGCACCATCTCCAGCTCTCAACCCACACTGTTCCTCTTTAGCTCAATACCTCCCCCTAGTGTTCAATATAGGAAACTACAACAGAAATCACAAGTCACAGACAGTGAAGCCACTGGTATCGGGTAACTTTAACCGATACATGCATCCCTACGTGCATCCCTAGTTTTTCCATATATTTATCCCACATATAATTGTATTTTTATTGAATAAAAATCTAAAGTCAAATCAGGACAGTTTAAATAACGTGCTTGAACTGACCCATAATAACCCATAAAGTCCTTTAAAAAGCTATGTGTTGATATGAAAAGATGATCACTTTCTGCAGGCTTTATTGTCCACACACACGGAGACCGTGTCCTCTTCTGCTGCTGGGAGTCGGACTACAGTTAATTCCCACTTTGGAAGCAGAGATGGGAGCAATATCACATTTCCTGCCCGGAGGGTCTGACAGGGAAGCAGCTCGCCTCCCAGAGTCTCATTATTTAATATCAGAGCGCTTTTCTCAGAGGCCGCCACCAGGTCAGAGATTAATGGTCAGCGTTCAATAAGAGGCGCGTCACATCACATACAGCAGGGAAATACAAAAGCACAGATCCATCATTCAGTCTTCTAAGGAAGAGACGAGATACCAGGATGGAGGGGAAAGCAGATCGTAGGAGACAGCATCACACGATGATGGAGACGAAAAGGAAATGAGTCGAGGTCAGGGCTTCAACATCGGCTGGAGAGACGAAACGAGAGAGAACAAAACGTAAATAAAGAAAGGATGATCTTCAATCAGCTGCATTTCTTATTAACCCAAATCTCTTCATGTCATTTAATTCAACCTTTTTAACAGAACCAACTGTTTTCAGGCACAAACGTGAAAAAATAATGGGAAGAAGATTCAAAATATGTAGCTTTAGGTGAGAACCCATCACTGACTAGAACTACATCCTCCCGACGCAAGTCTCAAAGTCTGAAGGTTTATTAGATGAAGTGACTCTGTTAGGTGTTGGCAGATGAGCACGACCTCAGATGGAGATACGAAGGTTTTGGTCCTCAGTTAAAGAAAATTCAACTCATCTAGTTTGTGTCACTTCTGCCTTTCGTCTTCAGCATCATAGATATCATATATATCACTAGATGCCCTATGTGGGACTCTACGGCGTCCCTACATGGCGGCCATCTTGCTTCGGACAGCTGACGTTCTGCTCTCTATGGCAGCAGATGGAAGGTAAGCGATAAAAATAATCATAACTCGATGAAAAATTTGCAAACGGTTTACTTTCTTACAAACCTTATTATGTATAGACTTGAGATTTGATACTTTTACAATTTATGAATTTCCCGACCATTATCGATATATTTTGATATATATTCACAGCCACGTCTCTGATGTTTATGAAAATGCAAACCGTTTGAAAATTGGTTAAAAATTGAGCAAGTTAGAGGTATTTATTAGTACATGCTCCATTGACACCAATGTTATCCCTATAATACCATTCGCATCACATTTGATACACGACTTTCTGAGACCTCTACATTTTTAGTGAGAGTTTTATTTTCCTGAAAAACCTGATGTATATAATCAGATACATGCAGTTAACAAAATAACCACCAGGGGTCAGTGTTTTTCCATCTATAGACCTTCAAATTGGACATCCAAAATGCCTGCGCTCAGTCAGTGACTCAGACGTAGTTTTTCATGCAAACTTTTGTCAACTTTCAACAGGTTATGGTAAGAAAAACATTTTATTTGTAACTGAAACTTCAATAAGAATGTTTAACGGATTAAATCAATGTAAAACAGCTTAAAATATTTAAACTTAATTCATAGTAAAACCATGTTGAAAATGTGTGTATCAAATTTGATACAGCGGGTTTATAAGGTCATATAATTGAATCTCCAGATGTAGAGTTAGATGAATGTATTGAAGACTCAAACGGCAGACCTTACTGGACATCATATATAGGTTTTAGTGACAGATGAAATGCTAAACCCATGGCCCTGCAATAGTTCCAAGTTATTATTGGTACCTCTTACAAATGCAGGACATGCCATGACAAGCCTGGGAGGAAGGAACACCTCACCCTCACAAAAGGCCAACAAGTGTTCCTCCTGATGTGCAAAAATATGGCGTTGACCATTTTTCAGCATGAGGAACTCAAGCACCACACAGACAATCACTTCACCATGTTTACTGTGAAAATACAAAGTCTATCTTTGCCTGAACAAAGACAGGAACTATTTTCAGATCGACCACAATGCGAAATAAAAACCAAACCAAAAGAAAGCTCATATAAAATATCAATAATGTTGTTGCACAGTATGTTCATTTGCATACTTAAAAAACACTTTAAGGAAGTTTTAAAGGAAATTCAGTGTTTTAATAGGATATAAATGTGTTATAAATGTTTTATAACTATTCAGATGAACAAAATGTGAGTGCACAAAATACCTGACGTATCAAAAACGATACAAATTAAAAAACATATTTGCAAAGTGATATTTCATTTCTTTCTTTTTTTTCATTATTTATAAGGTCCAAAAATGACTCCAAATTCAAAAAAATCAGAATTTTCTAGGTATTTTTTTGATGGGTTGAGTCTTACAGGGTTAAGAAAGGGGGCAGCTGTACAAAGAAAGATGGCCGCCGGCGTATGGAAGAAATATAGTATCATCAGAATTCAACAATTATTAGACATTGAATTTAAAACACAGAATTTTTATCATGTTCAATTATATGTATGATTTTTTCTTACTCCAAATTTTCCTGCAAAAAATTCACCTGCAAAAGTGATGAACTTAAATGACCCAAGTAGGACTAGGCGTTCTGTAATGATCTCTATTTAGGAGAAAAACTTAATCACTTCACATTTAAACAGCTCTCTTTAGGAGACGTGCCGCTGGCTAACAGTATCATGTGATCAAACGAGCGTAATTAGATTGGCTGAGAGCCGCTCGACTCGATCTAGTGCTGATTGCTCTGGCTTGGGTCATTTAAGTTAATCACTTTTGCAGTTGAATATTTGATGGTGAATTTTTTGCAGTTGAATATTTGATGGTGAATTTTTGCAGTTGAATATTTGATGGTGAATTTTTTGCAGTTGAATTTTTGATGGTGAATTTTTGCAGTTGAATATTTGATGGTGAATTTTTGCAGTTGAATATTTGATGGTGAATTTTTGCAGTTGAATTTTTGATGGTGAATTTTTGCAGTTGAATTTTTGATGGTGAATTTTTGCAGTTGAATATTTGATGGTGAATTTTTGCAGTTGAATTTTTGATGGTGAATTTTTGCAGTTGAATTTTTGATGGTGAATTTTTGCAGTTGAATATTTGATGATGAATTTTTGCAGTTGAATTTTTGATGGTGAATTTTTGCAGTTGAATATTTGATGGTGAATTTTTGCAGTTGAATTTTTGATGGTGATTTTTTGCAGTTGAATATTTGATAATGAATTTTTGCAGTTGAATTTTTGATTTTTTTTTGCAGGTGAATTTTTGCAGTTGAATTTTTGATGGTGAATTTTTGCAGTTGAATATTTGATGATTAATTTTTGCAGTTGAATTTTTGATGATGAATTTTTGCAGTTGGATTTTTGATGGTGAATTTTTAGCAGGTGAATTTTTGCAGGTGAATATTTTTGCAGGAAAATTTGGAGTAAGAAAAATTCATACATATAATTGAACATGATAAAAATTCAGTGTTATAAATTCAATGTCTAAAAATTGTTGTATTCTGATGATACCATATTTCTTCCATACTATTCACCCTTGTTCCTTCAGGCAGACGATTGAGCTCAGATTAGCTTTTAATGTAGTCATAGTTACCGGGTGCTGAGGTCAGATCTCCATAATAAGATTTGTTTTTCTGGATTTACCGTCTTACTACCTGTGTTGACGACTGCTGTTTTTCACACTGTAACGGCCAATTTAAAACACACTAAATATTATAACTGAAAACCATCATTAATACGAGTCCATCACTTCTCCGGTGAAAAATCCATACTGTTTAAAACCCAGGTCATACATCCCATCAGGCTCCAGGTGCCATAAATAGAGCTGCAGCGATTCGTCGATGACGTCGACGAATCGATTTTAAAAAAACGTCGACGTCAAATCCGTAAGTCGACGCGTCGCGCGCGCACACCACACGCACGCGGGGAACCAAAACAAAGCCGCATGGAGAACCGAACTCCGTCTCTAACAGCTTTCAGGCTCAGCAGCTTGCACTCCCAAGCTCTACATGTCACCAGAACACAACCCGCCGCTCTACCTCAAAGTTTTAGGAATACTTTAAAGCAGCAAAGGACAGAAACCTGCTCCAGGAAGGAGAATGAAGAGACTCACCGCCCTGGCTGCTGCTGCTGTGGTAAAATCCTGCTAAATCGACCTTCTGAACGTTTGTTCTCAGCAACAGGGACGATTGTAAGCAAAAAAAAAAAAAAACTAGCCTCACCAAAGAGCAACACGTTCCTCTGCAGCAGGCATCACCAAATGGAGGTCCAGACCCAGATCCGTTCAGACCGGGAAAACCCAGAACCTGGTCCTGGGGAGGGGGGGCAGCCAAGGAGACACTGGAGCGCTCCTGAGGAGCTACAAGGGCCCGCGGTTAGCGCGACACCTGGCTCGCCCCCTGCCCTAACTGGACCTCACCATGAGGTTCGGTTCGGTGCGGAGGAGGCGACCGTCCGGTCAGCGGTGCTCGCGCCTGTCGCCACGGGAGCGCGCGCCGCTCGTCTAGCCGTGTTTCTCAGTATAACTGTCAACAGCTGTGGCTTCAACAATATTAACACTAAAACCACATTTATCTGCCAATGACTTTATTAGAAGTTAGTCTTCCTTTAACTTCAGTTGTTTTCAGAGACTCACGTTAAATACCAATGCATAAATAACCTGGATAATAACCTAAATAATAAATAGTTTCTTTAGCCAAATATAAATATAATGACTCCTCCTGTTCTACAGCGATTCAGAGTGTAATACAGAGGAGGTGATGAGGGAGGAACACAGTGCTATACTGCACACACTAAGAGAATAGCAGTTCAGTTTCATATTGAGACGATGAAATAGTTTAACACTCAGGAATGTATGCTGTGAACTGTCAGTGTTTGTTTTTGCTCTGCAGTTTTTAAATCTTTAAAACAAGAGATTGATGTCAAACTGCAGCTCTTCCTTAGAAACTGTCACTTTATTTTGTCTTAAACACTCAGGAATGTCCATACTGTGCACCTCACAGTGTTTTGTTTAGTACTACAACTTAATATTTTTTCCAAACCTTTAAACTAGAGTTA
>SSNR01000008.1:3210438-3229367 GCA_006937965.1 Callopanchax toddi | reverse complement strand
GGGGGGGGGGCAGCCAAGGAGACACTGGAGCGCTCCTGAGGAGCTACAAGGGCCCGCGGTTAGCGCGACACCTGGCTCGCCCCCTGCCCTAACTGGACCTCACCATGAGGTTCGGTTCGGTGCGGAGGAGGCGACCGTCCGGTCAGCGGTGCTCGCGCCTGTCGCCACGGGAGCGCGCGCCGCTCGTCTAGCCGTGTTTCTCAGTATAACTGTCAACAGCTGTGGCTTCAACAATATTAACACTAAAACCACATTTATCTGCCAATGACTTTATTAGAAGTTAGTCTTCCTTTAACTTCAGTTGTTTTCAGAGACTCACGTTAAATACCAATGCATAAATAACCTGGATAATAACCTAAATAATAAATAGTTTCTTTAGCCAAATATAAATATAATGACTCCTCCTGTTCTACAGCGATTCAGAGTGTAATACAGAGGAGGTGATGAGGGAGGAACACAGTGCTATACTGCACACACTAAGAGAATAGCAGTTCAGTTTCATATTGAGACGATGAAATAGTTTAACACTCAGGAATGTATGCTGTGAACTGTCAGTGTTTGTTTTTGCTCTGCAGTTTTTAAATCTTTAAAACAAGAGATTGATGTCAAACTGCAGCTCTTCCTTAGAAACTGTCACTTTATTTTGTCTTAAACACTCAGGAATGTCCATACTGTGCACCTCACAGTGTTTTGTTTAGTACTACAACTTAATATTTTTTCCAAACCTTTAAACTAGAGTTACTGTACTGTAAAAGAGTAAATACTGACAGCTCTTCCATGTTGTAGAACACTGCTTTGATTCTGTTTTAAGCAGAAGATGTTTGGCTTTGAAAACAGTTGTACATTTAAGTCATTTATTACATTTTTTGGGGGCGGGGGGGGGGGTATTTATTTGAAATTTTATGGTTTTTATTAATCGTGCAACAGAAAAATAATCGTTAGAATAATCGTCTAATTATCCATTAGAATAGTCGACTATTCGATAAAATAATCGCCCGAATAATCGTTTCAAAAATAATCGGTTTCCCCCAGCCCTAGCCATAAAGCGTCCGTCTGAGGCCGAGGCTCTTCAGAGATCAATGGACACCTCGTAATCCTCCCAACCCTTCAGCCCGGCTGTGATGCATCGTCAGTCTCAACACTTCCATCAGAGAGGCTAACACGCAGGTAATAGAGCGCATTACAACCAGCGCATGAACAGCCACTGCAGGCCTGATCAATAGGCAGCGAAAAGAACAGGTAATATCATATTGATGGACCTACAATTAGCAGATGTTTGATTTTATGTCTGTGTGGGTGTGAGCATGGCTTCCCCTCTGCAGGCTCGTTTCCACGCCACACGCCTGACTTCATTCATCTTTTTACAACACAAATGTATCTTTAGCTAGTTTGACATTCACAATAGTAACTGTCAGAGCTGCAGCTCTCTGGATTAATCACAAACCCCAAAGGAAATCAATTACCCAGCGACAGCGCTGCAAATGTAACGACTGCACTTATTCATGAGGGTGCACATAGATCAGAAAATAAGCAACAGAAACCTCTTATTTCATGTGATTAATCCTGCTCTGTGTAATTTTTGCATCAAAATCCAGCGTTAACCATTTCAGTGAACACCACTAATAAATCCCTCTGATTTCGATTAATCTGAGTAGATAAACCAAGGCCAAAGTGGAAAAACAGAAGTCCAAATCTGATAGTCCAATTATAACGCTGCTGACAGCGAGGGGGGGGAAACAGCTCCGAGGTCAAAATACAAGAGAATAAATCAGACGAGTTGGTGTTTGTGATCCAAATATAACATACGTGTGTGCAGGTTCAATAAAACAGACGAGCTTTAGAGACAGACGAGTCATGAGCCGGCGTGGAGGTCAGCATCAGGTCATCTCTGTGTGAAACAGACAGAAACCTGTAGGATCCAGGCTCCAGGAGGAGCTAAAGCCCACACAGCCTCTGTCCAAACATAGACAGACTTAATCACGGACTGACACACGGGTCGGACTCAGACCATGAAACATAACGTAGGGAGTGCATTCACCCTGATGGAGTCATTAGGATTCCCTCTGTGCTGTAGGTCTGAGCTAACCTGTCGCCTCGCGCAGCAGCAGCTGATCTCAGATCAGACATGTGGCTACATACAGACAGGAGGGTTAGGGACCAGATCTGCCCACCCATCAAGTCTAAAGCTCCCACTTTCACCACCATCTGGTTTCTTCTCTGCTTTATTCGCTCTGTAAAGCTTCACACGCCGTTAGCATTCTCACAAACTAAAAAACAACTTTGCCATTATTAAAATGTTGATTTGTGGAAATATTAATAATTATGAAGACTAAAACATTTTCTAAAGATTAAATGGTCTAAGATACCAATGCAGCTACTGCCTCAAATTCCATCATGCATCAACTGGATTTTATTTTCTTGAAGACGTTTTGCTTAACTGAAGAGCTTTATCTAATCAAAATTTTAAAAAGTGCAGAGTACTAAGCTTTTAAACCAAACAAAGAGCCTTGTTAATGTGATTAGAAATCGTCCCTCTGAGGGTTCAGGCTCGTTGTTGTGGATGAGCCAGTTTCTGCCTGAGGCTGCTGCAGCTCACCACATATGAAATGTCAATCGTTTGTGCATTTTTTAAAACATTTTTTTTTCATATTACTGTGCTGAATATCTTGATTGATTTCATAAAATCCCAGTTTGGTATGCTCACTTTGAAATTCAACATATAAAGTAAGAGATGGGAGTCGGTTGGAGTTCAGGGGCCTGTTTTCTGAGCTCTGAATGAATTTGTTGAGAAATAGCTAAAGGTCAAAGAGTAAAGTAATAAAAGAAACTGGATAAAAGAAGAAAAAATGTTTTTATGTATAAACTGCATAATAAGAAGTGTAAAATTTGTGTTTATGTTTTTACAAATGGAAACTAACTGCTCCAGGTGAGGCTTGAACTCACAACCTCAGCTTTGCTCTACAGGTTACCATCTTAAAAGTTCTACAGGGGACTGTCTTCTTATAAGTTCTACAGGTTACTGTCTTATAAGTTCTACAGGTTACTGTCTTATAAGTTCTACAGGTTACTGTCTTATAAGTTCTACAGGTTACCATCTTAAAAGTTCTACAGGTTACTGTCTTATAAGTTCAACAGGTTACTGTCTTATAAGTTCTACAGGTTACTGTCTTATAAGTACTACAGGTTACTGTCTTATAAGTTCTACAGGTTACTGTCTTAAAAGTTCTACAGGTTACTGTCTTATAAGTTCTACAGGTTACTGTCTTATAAGTACTACAGGTTACTGTCTTATAAGTTCTACAGGTTACTGTCTTATAAGTTCTACAGGTTACTGTCTTATAAGTTCTACAGGTTACTGTTTTATAAGTTCTACAGGTTACTGTCTTATAAGTACTACAGGTTACTGTCTTATAAGTTCTACAGGTTACTGTCTTATAAGTTCTACAGGTTACTGTCTTATAAGTACTACAGGTTACTGTCTTATAAGTTCTACAGGTTACTATCTTATTAGTACTACAGGTTACTGTCTTATAAGTTCTACAGGTTAATGTCTAATAAGTTCTACAGATTACTGTCTTATAAGTTCTACAGGTTACTGTCTTATAAGTACTACAGGTTACTGTCTTATAAGTTCTACAGGTTACTGTCTTATAAGTTCTACAGGTTACTGTTTTATAAGTACTACAGGTTACTGTCTTATAAGTTCTACAGCTTACTATCTTATTAGTACTACAGGTTACTGTCTTATAAGTTCTACAGGTTACTGTCTTATAAGTTTTACAGATTACTGTCTTATAAGTTCTACATGTTACTGTCTTATAAGTTCTACAGGTTACTGTCTTATAAGTACTACAGGTTACTGTCTTATAAGTTCTACAGGTTACTGTCTTATAAGTTCTATAGGTTACTGTCTTATATGTTCTACAGGTTACTGTCTTCTTATAAGTTCTACAGGTTACTGTCTTATAAGTACTACAGGTTACTGTCATATAAGTTCTACAGGTTACTGTCTTATATGTTCTACAGGTTACTGTCTTATAAGTTCTACAGGTTACTGTCTTCTTATAAGTTCTACAGGTTACTGTCTTATAAGTTCTACAGGTTAGTGTCTTATAAGTTCTACAGGTTACTATCTTATATATTCTACAGGTTACTGTCATATAAGTTCTACAGGTTACTGACTTATATGTTCTACAGGTTACTGTCTTATAAGTTCTACAGGTTACTGTCTTCTTATAAGTTCTACAGGTTACTGTCTTCTTATAAGTTCTACAGGTTACTGTCTTCTTATAAGTTCTACAGGTTACTGTCTTATAAGTACTACAGGTTACTGTCTTATAAGTTCTACAGGTTACTGTCTTATAAGTTCTACAGGTTACTGTCTTCTTATAAGTTCTACAGTTTACTGTCTTATAAGTTCTACAGGTTACTGTCTTATAAGTATTGAGCGCTGACCAGTTACACCACTGGAGCCTGAGTAGTTTGCAAAAACTAATTTTTTCCAGACAACTCTATATTGAAAGTTTGTGACATATTTACACAAAGCAGAACATTGTAAAAAGCTTTTAAAAAGTCACAAAAATTAAACTGTTTAAAATTCAGTCACGTAAAGTCCAACTTTCCAAAACAAGTTTAAACTTTAAATATTTCTGTTATGAGGTCTGTCTGAGTTAAAGAACCCCAAAATGGACTAGTGTCTCACAAAAACTTCCTTATTTATGAGGAAATTCTTCAGTTTAGCTAATTCTGTCTAAAATGCACTAGTTATAGGACACCTTGAACTCCGCATTCTGATGTATTTCTTTATGTTTTTTAAAGCTACAGGAGTAGCAAATAAAAAGAAGATAAACATGCAAACAATGATATGAACTGACACCTTTAATTAGAGTCAAACAAGTGGACTGTTACCAGAATTGCTGCCAAAATCTGCTAAATGAGATTGTTTGGGTTTGAGTTGGATGAACATCCTGGCCAACTTCAATATAAAAACAAGACTTTTCCTTTTTAGTTCACAGACTGACTCATTTTGACTGTTTGATTTTCTGCTATCCTATCAGAACAGCCAACCTGGCACAAAATACAGATTTCTGTTCTAGATGTTGGAATATTGTTACCAGCAAGTAGGACGGGCCCTTATGAATATAATTCATGCATTTTTCCTTTTATTAAAAAGATGAAACAGTAACCCACACTGAGAGAGGCCGAGGGTAAATCTAATGCGTGTGTGTTGTTATGGCTGATTTAATAAAAACTAAAATTCTAGGAGATTTGGGAGCGCTTGTCCTCCTTATCGGGAAGAATTCTTCCCCTTATGTCTGTGTGTGTGTGTGTAGATGGTTTCAATTTAATCAAAGGGATGTTTCTAAAGGAACATTTCAAGTTTATTTATTTTGTAGCGGATAATGAACATATATTTTTATCTTTAAGGCTGATTTTATCTTCAGTCCCTTGACAGGCTAATGCAGCCACACCTAAATAAATAAGAAAACTTTGTATATTGATCTAAAAATAGCGGCATACAGTAAAATAGCAGCTTGCAATAAAATTACACATTAAACAATAGTATGAAAATAAAGGCACAAGGTTAAATTGCACATAAACATAGATGAAAAGAAACGTTCAGTAGGAAAGGTGATCGGTCCCTCTAGTTGTTCATGGACAACCTGGTAGATCTGGTGAACTTTCAGGGTAAACCTTATTTTTTTAGGCATATCAATTTGTAAAAATGCTATTCAGAAGATGCATTAATTAGTTGACTTTTCATCAGCATGTTTATTTGTTCCCTTCCTGTTTTCCTTTACCTCTCAGCAGGTTCTTCAGGTGATTTATTTATTTTGTTATACTCAACCTGTGCAGAATTGTGTTGGATTTATCTGTGTGTGTCTGCTGGTCTGAGCTGCTAAGGCCACATTAATGCGCTGCAGTAAAGGATCATGGTCCTGACTAAGATGGAGGTCATAATTTGTTCCATTCCTTTTTATTAAACCCGTAGCCACACTGTTATTAGTGCCTGGTAAGGAAAAGCTGCTCTGCTATGATGTCTTCCACATGTTGACGTTAGCATCCTGAGGAGAGACGGATGAAGTGATGTCTTCTGCCTCTAATAGTAGAGTTTGGTTTGATGAGCGCCTCAATGACATTCAGTCGGTTTATTATGGGATCAGAGCAGCATCACAGCAATCTGAAACATTCATTACATTTTTATGATCTTAAACAAAATGAGTTCTTTAAAGGGACGTTCCATTTGAGCAAAAGTTACAACAATTAAAGTGTTTTTGAAATAATTTGATAGATTTTCTGGAAGCATTTAGCTCGAATCTAGCTATGGATCTCTGCAAATATTTTAAATATACAACCTCTATAAACAGTATAGGTTTTATTTTGAAAAACTAGTTATAAAAAACTAAATCTAAATATAGTTTATTTGGCAACAAGTTCTTTATTCCACACTAATATTAGCTTAGCATCAACTTATGGACTCACTGAAATATTGTTGTTCTTTTTAAAATGTTTTAAATGTATTTATTGAATTAACTTCTTTAAATGGTTGTACTATTGATTTCTTTACATTTTTTTTCTTGCATTTTAAATGTTTATATTTCATTTTATTTAGATCTTTACTTTGTTTAACTTTTTCCAGGTTGTGGATTTTAGTTGTTTTCCTTTTTAATTTATTTTGTTTACTTTTTTAAATACTTGTCCTTTTTGACTTAATTTCTTAGTCTATTTTTTCCTTTTTACTTGCATTTACTTTTTAACCCTGTAAGACCCAACCCATGAAAAAATACCAGGAAAATTCTGATTTTCTTTGGAACTGGGATGTTTATTGGCCCTTATAACAAAATCCACAAAATAATTTTTTATACCTCATGTTGTTTATGAGAAATGTTTTGTATCGTATTTGATACATTGGATATGTCTGGCAAACTTTTGCTAAGAACTGACCAAAAAAAAAAACTGTTTGTCTATAAACTTTTGAAATTTTAGAAAATGTTTTAAAGATTTTGCTCTTTTTTTGTTTTCATATAACATTTTTTACAGCCTTGCATGAACTTCCATGCATGTTCTGAAGAGTCCATTCTTCATTTTCACCCTCATCATCTTCTTCCAACTGCTCTATGTCACTTGTATTACCATCCATTATCATGTCTAAGATATTTTCAATGTACATTCTCTTTCTCTCTTCTTCCTCTAGTCTTTTTGACATCTAAAAATAGACATATAGGTAAAAATAGCATAAAAAGTTGTATTTCAGAGAAAGTGTTGTTGGGGAAATACTCAAAATGTATTTAAATATGGCATTTCAGTGATTAATTAGATTAATTAAGTCATCAAAATAACATCCATTTGTATTTTAATTAGCATTATGTATTAAATGACAAAAGAAAATTGGGGGGGGAAACCACATCCTATACCCGCTGTATCAAATTTGATACAGACATTTGAACACGGTTTAAATGTAATAAAAAGAATGAGTTACTTAATAAAAATGCATTCCTTTAATGGAGAACATACTTATTTTTAAAAATGACTTAGAATTTTTATGTTATTCTTACCATAACTTCTCCAAAAATAGCAATGATTTTCCTGAAAACAGCATGTGGATCATTTACTGGGAGACGCCATTTTGGAAAGGACCACCATTAAACTTCTGCTGCCTGTAGTGGCATGATAATCCACCAGGGGGCAGAATACATGTATCAAATCATATACAATAGGTTTTTAAGGCTAGTAATGGTGATTTAATAGAGGTCTCAGAAACTCATGTATCAAATATGATGCGAATGGCATTATAGGGTTAAATGTGAACTTCTACATTTCTTTTTAATGTTTTTTTTTAATGTTTTTCATGTTTGTGTTTTTTACTTGTAGTTTTTTTAATTAAATTTTTAAAAATGTATTTATATTTATAGTTTAAATGTTTGTAATGTTTAATTTAATCAGTTAAATCGTTTGTCCTTTGACCCAGATATATGCCTTCTGTCCTGATCCTGAAGTCCACATATGAGAAAACACCCTCAAACATTTTTCTACCTAGCAACAATAAAAAAATAAAAAATAAAAAAAAAGGTGATTGGATAACTTTTTGTTTTTAAATTAAAAACAGTTTCTTGACCAATTGCAGATTAATTTACAGAAAATGAAGTATAGCTAACTTGAAGTTTCGTTGTCCGGTGAGACAGGTGAGTTTTATTTCTTCACCTAAACCAGATTTTTATTTTTGAAGCTGTGTGAAGATGGTTGCTGCTAACCGTGTGTTTGTCTTTCAAAGAACGCACATACAATCCAATGTGCGATCATTTGATTTTTTCTTTTTAAGTTGCTCAAAAGCCAACATCCCTGTTTTTTTACGAGCTCCTAAGACGTCAGCGAACACCTCACAGACCGTCTGAGCTTTTAGAAAATCCCTGTCTTACTTTATGAGGTGAACGTTGATGTGATCTCTGTTTGAGCTGGAGCCTGATAGACAGACGAGAAGCATCAGCCTGAAGTCGTGTAGCGCAATAACTCACTGACGATTATCTCCTGATATTGTATTCATTTATCTGCATGTTGACACCAAACTGATGAAGTTTCATACTTTAAAATCAGCACCTCATCAAAGCAGCCAATAAACCGCAGCGTCGCCCCAGAACTCTAACCTTCATCCCACATGGCTCCAGAAGAGAGGAAAATAAAGATCTCATTGTTCTGAGGAACATGTGCAGCAGAGAAATGAAAGCTCCTGTTTTACATATCACTCAGAGATAATTCAAGAAATCTGTTTCTGACCTCAAGTTAGAAAACAGAAAAAAACTTCAGAGAAATCTTTTTGTTTGTTTTAAAATGAGGCGGTGGAGGTCAAATCTGGAGAGATTGACCTGTCAGACTGAGCGTACACAGTTCGGGATCATTCCATGATTAAAATGACAACTGGATTTAAAAAAATAAAAATTCTCCCCGGGTAACATTCAGTTGACAGAGGCAGTACATTAAGTAGGGTTTTTTATCCAAGTGCATGAAAACATTTGAGCTGAGTGGTGCTGTTTTTGTGCAGATATGCTCACACACACATAAAAAACACTCCACATCTACAAATCACACAGCTTGAACTCACTTTGTTACTGTTCATGTTGAATTATATTTATTTTAGACGCAGAACAGCAGGTACTGTTATGTAAGTGATGTATTTGTATACATAGTACTCGTGGACAAAGATTTAATCAAACTTGATCTGTGTTTTTGGGTGTCAGTCAGCCATGAGGAACTGGGTTGACACCAAACTTTTACAGGATGTACCTTCATTCCATTCATTCTGATAAAACGCCACTTCCAAATGACCAAAATAAACATTTAAGCCTCTATATTTGGATGCATGAAATAATAAAAAAATTCAATTTTTTGGGATAATGAAAAAATGATGTTACTACTACCACTATACTTTGGCTGCTACTACTACTAATAATACAGTAATAATAATAATGATGATAAAATTGGAACTTTCCACCTTTAGTGGTCAGCCCATCCACCAGGGGGCAGAAGACAAGTGTGGGATTTGAGGTTTCTGAACACAGGCTGGCCGGGCTCAGCCTTAGAGATAGGATGAGGAGCTCGGAGTAGAAATGGATCAGGCATCTGGTCAGGATGCCTCCCTGGTGAGGTGTTGTATGGCAGGAGCCCCCGGGTCGACCCAGGACAATCTGGAGGAAGTACATCTCTGGGATTGCCTCTGGGATTCCCTTGCCTCGCAACTCAGATCTGGATAAGCTTTAAAAAAGTGATATTTTGATCAGCTGACAGAAAAACTGTATTCCTCAACTTTACCATAGAGGCACCATCTAGTTTTAAACCTGTTATAAACAACTGTTTCTGTTTATTTCAACAACAATGTTTCACCCTACACATGAAAATGACTATATGTTGTCTAACTGGGTAATCACACACCTGACTGTAATCCTTTTACATACATCTAGGTTTCCCCTCAGGAATTTAAGTTTTATTAAAGGTGACCAGTTAATAGATGATATTTCTGTTGGTTTACATTGCATTTTGTAAATTATTCAAATTAAGCATTTTCAATAAAAAAAATTAAAAAATTAATACACACATTAAAAGTATGCTGTTTTTGTTGGAGACAGTGAAGAGTTATGAACTATTTTAGTTTTTGTGTCACGTTGTTGCAACTCATTTTTAACTTTGATCATTGTGTCTATTCATTACAAAATCAAAATAGTATTTATTTTAACAAACGATATTAGGTGTGAATGTCTTAAGATGATTTTTCAATAAACTAATGATTTTTGGTGAAGTCTAATCTGTTTATTTTCAGGAGGTGAAAAAACTTAAGTGGTTTAGCTCAATTCACAAGTAAACTCAACTTCTCTAGGATAACAGTGGAGTAGTTGCATATTAACACTGTCTAGAAATATAATTTTATTTACACTGAAGAGCTAAAAACATCTGACACTTATAAAGAGTAATTTATGAGAGTTGATTTCAAATAACACTAGAGAAGTAGTGTCGTATTTAAATAACACCATCAGTGTTATTTATCTTGTAGAGTAAAAACAGATTGACAATGGTCAGTGTTACTTGAGTTTTACTCTATAGCTAAAATCAACTCTAATTAGAGTAAAATTGACTCTGAAAATGTAACACTGGTGCAAGAGTAACTTTAACACTACACAGGGCGGGACCATATGCTCCCTGGCCCAGTGATGAAATTGTCTCTTTAAGTGTTGCAGCAACACTGCTTATTTTACTGTGTAGGATAACAGTGGAGTAGTTGCATATTAACACTGTCTAGAAGTATAATTTTATTTACACTGAAGAGCTAAAAACATCCGACACTTATAAAGAGTAATTTATGAGAGTTGATTTCAAATAACACTAGAGAAGTAGCAGTGTCATATTTAAATAACACCATCAGTGTTATTTATCTTGTAGAGATTGACAATGGTCAGTGTTACTTGAGTTTTACTCTATAGCTAAAATCAACTCTAGTTAGAGTAAAATTGCCTCTGAAAATGTAACACTGAGGCAAGAGTAACTTTAACACTACACAGGGCAGGACCATACGTTCCCTGGCCCAGTGTTGAAATTGACTCTTTAAGTGTTGCAATAACACTGCTCATTTTACTGTGTGCTTTCTGAAAAAACATAATACGTAAAATCCTACGACATACTGTGGTATATATGTTGTATTTTGGTGAATACATTATACTGTGGTATGGTATATTTCCCTCTGAGGATAGAAAACATAGATATGATACGTGGTTAAACCTGGGGGTATTTATAGCATTAAACTCAGCTACGTTTTAAATTAAAATGCTGTTTTCTCTATCCTTTCCTTTTCATTGACATTTAATTTTTATGTCATAAAATGTCTTGTTTCCTGTCAACCCAGGTGTCAAAAAGTCAAACCTGCAGAACAAGGCGATTAAAGCTCATCAGAGCGAGAACACGACAAACCCGGCAGCAGAGTTCTCTCCCATTACCTCACGATAACGATGGGAGCTGACATAATGCCCGCGTGCCGCCGACTTCTTTCTTCTTGCAACTTTTCAACAGCGTATTATTAAAATCATTTGAAGTTTCCTCCATCTCTCTGGGCATGTGGATGAAAAGACAGAGTGCATTGTGCTCTCAGAGCCCAGCTGGACTGTGTGTGCAGGCCCGGTTCTAGAGCAGCTTCACTGCAGACAGGAACACAGGTGGCAGGAAAATTACAGCGTACACACACTGCTCGATTGGACGGCTTCCACATGTGGAAGCCAATAAAGTCTGCGTAGACTCATGCCAACAACTGCAAAAGCTATAGTTGGACGTGGAAGTCGGGGCCGTGCCAGGATATTGCTCACCACGCGCGGGACGACATGTTTTAATAGTCAGATTCAATAAAATAATGCAGACTGGTTTCACTGGATCCGTGAAGGAAAGGAGAACTGGAATTAACTTCATTTTTAACAAAAGCTCTTTTGTTTTTGCATGTGTGGACTCATGCATGAGAACCCAAACTGCCTAAATAATACAACCTGTCTCCTGTCTTCCTGTAAGGCTAATTACAACACTATGAAGGGTTTTTTCTACATTGTATAAACACCAGCTCCTACACTTCCTGATCACACGCAGTCATTCAGATTCAACCACGCGACTGTGGAGCTCTATTGTTAGACCTGAGAAACACAGAAAAGCAAACCTGTCACATCCTCTCAGTTTCTGAGGATTTTACGACTCGGGCTGAGACTTCTTTTTTGTAGTTTTGTGGTGCCGTGTCTAAGCGGTCGCCTTCATTTTCCTGCTCTTGTGTTTTACACAGGATGTGCTGTTTGGACATAAATCAGGTGTCTGGTGCCACCGTGGATCAGGAGGGACAGGTCCACGAGGCGAGACGAGCAGAACAACGTCAACGTATCAGATTATAGACACGGAGGAGAGCTGTTCTTCACTGGCAGTGCAATGACTGCTACATGCTCCGTAGAGCAGTGTCCAATGAGGTTTCTTTTTGTGGTTTTAAACGTATTCCCCAACATCAAAGCCCTTTACAGAACAAGTTTATGGTTTCCTGCTTGGACATCTGAGCTTTATTTATGTATGTATGTATGTACGTACGTACGTATGTATGCATGCATGTATGTATTTATTTATTTATTCTTTTTCTCTTTCTTTCTCTCTTTTTTCTCTTTCTTTCTCTCTTTTTCTCTCTCTTTTTCTCTTTCTTTCTCTCTTTCTTTTTTCTCTTTCTTTCTCTCTTTTTTCTCTTTCTTTCTCTCTTTTTTCTCTTTCTTTCACTCATATTTTAGGAGGACAAAGCCCTGAGATCTCATTTTCGAGAGGGTCCTCCTTCCATACAACGTAACATTCAAATTAAACACTATCTAAACCAGAATAACTTAATTTTACTCACTCAGCTTCCGTAGCAGCTTTTCTCTGTTTTATTAACATCATCTGTTTACTTCACTATTAAGCAGCTCAAGTCTGCCACCTTCTGACATAAAGTGGTAATTGACAAAAAATATGAACAATGGATATTTTACCAATTTAAATCTATAAAAACTTTGTGCTTTTAAGACAAAGCCTGTTAGTGATTAAAGTAAGTATATATTTCTTAAGTTTTCTATTCAAAATGTACAACTATATCAGAACTGAAAACTGGTAAAGTGAACACAAATTGCTCTTGGGTTCACCTTGATGCTTTTATTTTGATGAGCCACACTGCAGTATGATGTGTTTTTGTCTAAAAAGAATGAAAACACCCGAAAAATAATTTTATGTTTCTTTATATTTTATCAACAGAAAGAACAAATGTGCACTGAATTTTTGATGGATTAATCATTTTAATAATTCTGGAAAAAGCCCATCAGATGGTACAAAATCTATCATCTTACAAGCTTGTACTCTTTAGTTTTATGGTCAAAGTTTTGATTGTATAAAGTTGTTTTATTTGCACATTTCACAAGAAGCAGTTGGGTCAAAGAGTGATTGATTAGACTGATAACAGCTGAATTCATTAGGAATAAATCATTGACCCAAATAAAAGGTTTCACTTGATTTATCCAGGGATGTTTCAGAGTGATCCTGTGATTAATGGACTCGCAAAATGTATTCAGAAAAGTCTAATGAAATTAGAATTTGAAATTTTTCTTTTATTTGAATTAAACTAGTACAAATAGCAAATCAATGCCTCATACCCAACCATATACCGCCTGCTGTGAAGTAATCTTCCTGTTTTACTTCACTGTGGTGTACAGTCTGCAATATCATATTAGCTTCATGGGTGACATGTGATCAAAACATGTGACTCTGAGGATAAACCATATGATGAAAAAGACTAAAGCTAAACTGGGCAATGGTTTATTGTTTTTTGACCTATAATGTCAACTAGAATTTCTGCAAACAGTCGGATCCTTCTCAGCATCTATAGGAACAGATCCTGTAGGAATAATGTGAGATGGATCACCAGGGTCATATAAAAGTCTGAAGTCCAGACATAATTTATACCGTCAAGAATTCTTAACACATGACTTGTGTACAAATAAAATGTGTGTCAGAGTTTGACACGGCCTCTTCTCAGTGGATTTACAGCCGACAGCAGCTGGATTGTCTCATTTTACTGCATGTTTGCTCAGCTGTAGAGATATTAGTGCAAATGTGTTGAGAGTGTTACATTCACTTTGTGCAATATCAGTTTAATAAAGTGTTTAGAAGTATTTAGTAGTGGATGGATGTTTATACTGTAAATGATTTGATTTACTCATTTATAATCAAATTATAGTTTTCACTGGTCTTTTTCTGTTTTCTGTTAAATTTATTGGTGACTTCGGCGTAATTCCTCTGTAGGTTGATCTTTTTCATTTTGATCGAATGATGTGGCATCCTATAGTTCCTAAAAATTACCCAGCTATTCCATATCAGGCTAGTACAGAAGCGTATTGCATTCACCCGAAAAAAAATAAAATGCTCTGTTTTTCTGAATTAACGAGATAATTTTTACAAAAATAAATAAAAATGACTCGGTTTTTCTGAATTAACGAGATAATTTTTACAAAAATAAATAAAAATGACTCGGTTTTTCTGAATTAACGAGATAATTTTTACAAAAATAAATAAAAACGGCTCGGTTTTTTTAAATTAACGAGATAATTTTTACAAAAATAAATAAAAACGGCTCAGTTTTTCTGAATGAACGAGATAATTTTTACAAAAATAAATAAAAACGGCTCGGTTTTTCTGAATGAACGAGATAATTTTTACAAAAATAAATAAAAACGGCTCAGTTTTTCTGAATGAACGAGATAATTTTTACAAAAATAAATAAAAACGGCTCAGTTTTTCTGAATGAACGAGATAATTTTTACAAAAATAAATAAAAACGGCTCGGTTTTTCTGAATGAACGAGATAATTTTTACAAAAATAAATAAAAACGGCTCAGTTTTTCTGAATGAACGAGATAATTTTTACAAAAATAAATAAAAACGGCTCAGTTTTTCTGAATGAACGAGATAATTTTTACAAAAATAAATAAAAACGGCTCGGTTTTTCTGAATGAACGAGATAATTTTTACAAAAATAAATAAAAACGGCTCAGTTTTTCTGAATGAACGAGATAATTTTTTCAAAAATAAATAAAAACGGCTCAGTTTTTCTGAATTAACGAGATAATAATAGACTAAAGTGACCTAGAACTGCGGTCCGTTCAAGGAGGATACGAGTTCTGCGTTTCTCTCACACACGCCGGGAGCAGAGAAGAAGTTTGCACTGCCGCTTCGCTCCTCAACAATTCCCTCATGTGTCTGCTCTGATCAACAAACTAATAATAATCCCACCTACATAGTTCATAAGCAAGATTATTTACCAGTTTCTCAATCTACAGTATAAGTAAAAGTTAATTAAACTCAACACACGGGACATGTTTGAGTTCATTTTAGCCTGCCTCACTACATGCAGAGGGTTAGCCTATTATTATCTCTTAATTCAGAAAAACCGAGCCGTTTTTATTTATTTTTGTAAAAATTATCTCTTTAAAACAGAGCAGTTTGTATTTATTTAGTAAAAATTATCTCGTTAATTCAGAAAAACAGAGCCTTTTTATTTTTTTCCGGTGAATGCAATACGCTTCTGTAGGCTGGAGATTTTGATGGATTTTTACATTTTTTTACAATTGAGATCTAATGTATTTTCTAATTGTTCCTTTTAATTTTAGCACTGTTTGTTTAACTGAGTTTACTTTTTTAATAGAGACACTTAAAGAACTGTTTTCTATGTTATTCTTTTTTTACATTCTTAGATGTTAAAATCGTGTAAATCTATTTTGTCCAACGGCTATGAACGCAACGTTTAGAGCCGTGTGCAACATTTTGTAGCGCGAAAGTTAAAGCTCTCCAGCAGGTAGAAACACTGCTAGTTTTAAATCAGAATCCATTTAACTTAGTTATATAATTTTCAAAACTAACACATCTTTGTCTAAACTAAAATATATCAATAAATGTGATAGTGTAAATACAACTGTTAGCTGGCTAACCAAAAGAGTTTTATGTATTTTAGCTAATAACTATTTGTTTTAGCTAATTTTGATGCTAACTTGAGCGTTAGCTTTTGTTTTAAAGGATATAAAATGTGTTGAAAGGTTTCTGTCTAAGTCGAGCTAAGCTTTTCAGGTGTTTTAAAGTGTTATTTGACCTTATTGTATGGTTTTAATGAAGAAATGGCTGCTCAGAACTGCATCGCTATCTCTGAGCTTCACCCCAACTTCTCCCATCCAGTGAGTGCACTTTATTTTCATCTAGTTATTATTTAGTGTAGTTTTATTCTTTTAGAATCACTTAACACTAAGTCAGGAGTTAATAACAAGAAAATTCTAGAAGTTTTAGTTGAATTCTGGTTAAAAAAAATGTACTTTTTTCAGGTTTATTTTGTCTGAACTGAATTATTGTTTATTATTTGTCGTTGTTCTAATGTTTTTCTAGAAAGTGATAGGGATCATCATCGGAAAAACTGATGTCAAAAGCTTTCCTGACAGGAAAAGTTGGTATCAATTATTATTTTAATAAAGGTTGAATAGAAAAGCTTTTCTAACGGTGATGCTTCTTATGGCTTGTCCACCAGCGCCCTCTGCTGGTGATTTTCTCATATTGCTCTCAGTTTATCCATCAAACTAACTCTTTATCTTTTCCTTCATTTCAGACATTGAGATCGACCGATTCACTTTTAGCTTTACTATAAGAGACTCTCCTGATTTCTTCATTAATGTGACAGCCTGGGGAAATGATGGCTATGTCAACGGACTTGCCAGCAGCTTCAGCATCGGAGACTGTGGTGAGTTCTCATCCAAAAACCAGAGGAAAGATCTCATTTAATCAATGTGTATGTTTTAATTGATTTAAATAAATCTGGTTGTTTTAATCAATGATGAAAGTCATGTTTAAGAGTGTTTAAATGACATAAACATACATCTATTACTATTTTTGCAGAGTTTAATAAACATTTGACACTTTAATGTCAAAAACAAGAAAAAAAGTTCTTCATTTTTTGTTCATTTGGGGCAGTGAAGGTTATAATCAGGGTGCATAAAATCCTCAAAAATGCTAGAAATTCAGTGTGGTTTTTTCAGGGTTTTGTGTCGGAATTTTTTAAAAAGCTCTTGAAAGTGCTTGAAACAGCACGGTAACATTTCATTTTATAAGACAATGAATTTCATATATTTAGTGTTTATGTGTGTGTAAATCATCACCTGGAAAATCTTGAAAACTCACCTTGTAGGGGCTTGAAACAGGCTTGAATTTGATTTAGACGTCATGTGTTTGTTCCTAGTATAAGTGAATAATAGTAATAATTACCCTAAATTATAATAAACTTCAATGATATTTAACTTTTTACTGAAATATACTCTGATTTTTTTATTTTAGTGTTTTTTTTAGTTAAGTTCAAAGCATGTTTGAATAAGATAGGGGCTAACGTGCTCTACCAAGTGCCAGTTAAAGGGTTAAATGCAACCACATTTAAACAAACACATTTTTCTTTTAGTCACTATTGAAAATCCTTTAGTCTCCACCAAAGACCCAGAGAAAGGAGACAAGTTCTGCCCTACAACACCCAGGTAAGTAAACGTTTAAGCCATTTTTCTGATGTTTACCTCTCTGATAGCTGGTACAAGTAGTTTGTAATATGATGCAACAGCATCGTGTAATGATTGTAGTCAGTGTCTCGTCTGTTTTAGCCACTATAGGCTGCTGGTGACCGAGGCTCACTCCCAGGTGAGTCTGATTGCTGAAATGAACACCATTGACAGGCTGCTGCCACTGGTCCACCTCCCTGCGAAGGACTCCAGAGACTTTTATTCTCTGGGAGACATCATGGCCAATGGACAAAAGCTGAACGGCACGGTGATAAATATACTGGCTGCAGTAAAACTGGTAGGAAACGCTGCAAGTTCTAAGTGAGAAAGTTAACCCTCAGGCTTCATTCTAATTTACTATACTCTTGAGTCTTTAGTGGACAAAAACGTCCATTTGTAAAAGTGGCTATAAAAAATGGATACATTCATATTTTTTTTTGCTTTTTTTTCATAGATTAGTCAAAGTCATCGATGTATATACAAAATGAAACCCTAATATATCAGAATGCATGACTATTTTTTGCAGAGGTGACAGGATATACAACTGGTTTGCATTGAAGTCAATGTAAGTAAGTAAGTAAAGTTTATTTATATAGCGCCTTTCACAGATATACATCACAAAGCGCTTGACAATATAAACAAAAAAAAACAAAACAGAGAAAACATTGAAAATAAAAAACAAAACAGAGATTTGGGGGTACCAGATACAATATTTGGGCAAGATTTGGGGTACCTTCAGGGGATCTACATTGTAAATTATGAGATATAGTGGGACATTGACTTGTGTAAGGAACTAAAGTCTTGGGCAGAAATATTGGGGCAACTTCAATACAATATTTGGACCAAAAATAAAGATGGGAGCCAGATACAATATTTGGGCAAGATTTGGGGTACCATCAGGGGACCTACATTGTAAATTATGAGTTAAAGTGGGACATTTACTTGGGCTTGGGCAAAGAGAAATATTGGGGCAAACTTCAAGATTTGGGGTACTATCAGGGGACCTGCATTGTAAATTATGAGATAAAGTGGGACATTGGCTTGTGTAAGGAACTAAAGTCTTGGGCAGAAATATTGGGACAACTTCAATACAATATTTGGGCAAAAAATAAATAAAAATAAAGATGGGAGCAGAAGAAAATGTAAACAAAATGGAGGGAGGGAGTAGCATTTTACACACAGTCACAACAACCGATAAACACATCAAGGAGGGTGGGGGGGGTCAGGATCTCCACCAGCAGCAAGGACACGGCACAGCTGACCGAACTTCACTCCCAGTAGAGGGGGGGGAGGCGAGTTAGGTGAGAGAGCGTAGAGAAGGGGGGGGGGGGGGGG
>SSNR01000008.1:3147436-3210428 GCA_006937965.1 Callopanchax toddi | reverse complement strand
GGGGGGGGGGGGCTGAGCAGTCGCTTCATTCACTCTGTTGAGTAGGAGAATGTTTTCAGGGTCACCAGATAAGATAACAGAATGTGTTTGGAGCAGGCAGTCCTGTTTGTTACAGCCGCCTTAAATGTCCGTCACTGGCTTCATCCCGTCCAAATTTGAAAACCTGGCCAGTCCCATCTGATCCGTGTAGTTCGACACATCGATCGTAATTCACTCCGCGCCAGAGTTCGTTCGCAGACAGTCCTACGAGACAACTCAGTCCTCGCGAATGTTGCAGTGTTCAAAGCACGCATCAGCCCCCTTTGAAGCACAGGAATCCTGTCAATTGCACCTGTTAGCTCCGTTGTTTTCCGATAAACCAGGTCCATGCAGATTCCAATGAGCGTGCACCCGATCATCATTAATCCAAAATTGTAGACCTCCAGAGACAGACTTGCAGGACCCGTAATCTGATCCATTACGAACCCCACAGCTCTTGTCTCAGTCAGCCGCGGAGTCCCCTCCTCCGTTTTGAGACTGTAAAAAATTTTATCCATTTTGTTGGGAAGCCAGCAAACCAAAGCCATATCAAGAAAAATAAAAATATTTAACCAGAAGGAATGAGGAAAATGCTCAGAAGACAAACACAGCTGCAGGAGGAACACACAAGGGAGAGCAATGGGACGTTTTTGTCCTTGAGAGGCACAAGAGGGAGGGAAGTTTTAAATCTGTTGCTACACAAAAACTAATAAAGCATAACATTTGATATTTTATCACATTCTTGACATATCCAAGACTGATTTAGAAAAATATATTTCAGTCACCCAGAATATGTTTTATGTAAAATATCTCCTCTTTTGTCTGCTTTTTTCATGAAAAAATGAGCATCACACAATCAAGCTGGAATATAAAGGGTTAAAATTTAGATAATTATTCAATATTTGATTGTTTTGATCAGAACTGAAGTTGTTCACAAGATTTAAGCCCAAAAAGCAGAAAAAATATTAATCTAGACCATTTTTAAAGCAGTTTTGGAAGTGGACATTTTTGTCCGTAGGATGGTAGTAAATTTTAAATCTGTCACTATGCAAAAACTATAAATGCCAAAAAATTCAAAATTTTAGATTTGTAATAAACGCCCCGTGCACAAAAAATAAATTTTTTTAGAAAATAACTCATGTTTTGTGTTTTTTTCATAAATGACATCGATGACTTTGAGTATTCAAACTGGCATTTCAAGAGTTAAAATCCTCAAAATGATTGGAATTTTTATATGTTTGAGCAGGGCTGAAGTTGTTTAACAGATCTATGAAAAAAAAGCAAAAAAATGAATGTATCCATTTTTTATAGCCACTTTTACGAGCAGACGTTTTTGCCCACTAAAGACTCGAGTATGGTGTGTTTTTTTCATAGTGTTCCCTTGATCTATTTTCAAAATTCCAAATTGAATTTCAAAATTTGTCAAGAGAGGGGTTTTCCGACAAAAATTTGTACCGTTTGCACAAACGGTGTTAAAATGGCGTGCAGACGAAGATGGAAAAACTGCCCAAATGGACAAAAATGTCCTCAGTGAAGCCTGAGGGTTAACAATTTTAGGCTTATTTATGGGTTCAGTTGGACCTATCAGACAAACTTAGGGCCACTTGGATCCCTCTCCTTCTCAGTTTGGATTTGAACAAACATTAGATGAAAAAAGTCCTCACCACGTAAGACGTGTAAAAGTCATGTGATCTGATAAATGAGTGGGATGGTTTTGACCGTGTGTGAGTAAATATTAATCTAACTTTAGACATTTTAAAGATGTGGATTAGGTGTTGTGTTAAAACAATGAGCTCAGATCAAACCCACTCTGCAGTTAAAGCATCAGACTTCTGTTTCCAGATCGGAGAGATGAAACAGTTCACCACTTCAGACGGACGCAGAGGACAGCGGCTGGAAGTGAAGCTGTTTGATGATTCTGTCTCGTCTTTTCCTCTCGTCTGGTGCGTCACGCTCAGGTTTTTACTCCATAAAGTTAGTCAAAGCTCATCAAATTGTCTTGATTAGGACCTTATTCTCTCTTCCCGTCTGTGACTGTGTTTACTGTAACTCCAGACCTCAGATTAACCCGTTTGATTGTTCCTCTGCTTCGCTCACAGCTGGGACAGGGAGAGCATTCGTCTCATGCAGACTTTGGTACCCAGAGAGACGGGTAGGCGAACAGCTGCTTCTCGTTCCCGCTAAAGGCGTGGATATCTGAGATGTGAGCTTCAGATAAAACCCACTGCTGTTTGAACTCTCGACCTGCTTTCACAGTGCTCTTCATAGCCGACGCCAAGATTAGCTTTGACAACTTTCGCAGCAGCATGGTGGCAACAGTCAACTCAAAAAGCATCATTACTGCCAATCCTGGTGAGAGATCCCGGCAACTCTTCACTGTGTCGGCGTTCGGAAACAACCTGCTGCCTGTGCAGGAGCAACAATATCACCTTCTAGAATGTTTAGTCATGGTTGTGTTTGTTTTCAGACACGAGAGAGGCCAGCTTGTTGTTCAGCTACGCTAAAGAAATCTCAGATTCTGGAGTTCTGGATCAGGATGAGGCATCAGAGGACCTGCCTGGTGGGTTTCAGTCAAACAAAGTCAGGACGCCACTTTGAGCTGAAGCCAACTTTTACACAGAAACACTTCAAAATGACCACAATGTTCCATTTACCTGTAGCCGTCCCTCTTTTATTCATATTTTATTTCCTCGCTTGTTTGTAATATTTTAACGTGGTCAGAGTCCTGGTCCTCGAGGGCCGGTACCCAGCTTGTTTTAGAGGCATTAAAACTGTAATGTTGCTAGTTAATCTTATAAAAGATATTAAAACTGGATAAAGGTATAATTAAAACAAAATAAAATAAAAACTACATATAATAAATAACAGTTATTAAGTAAATGTAAAGAAACAGGGATGGATTAAAACTTCTGCACAGTGCTGTAGCACTATTAACCACTGGAACAGGAACCGACTGGGTTACTTTAAAAGTCTTAGACTGTAAATGTATTTTTGTCATTTAAAAAAAACAGATTGATTTTGGAGTTTATTGACATGAAACAACAGAATCTGTTACACACGTTTCTCCAGCCTGTGTGTGTGTGTGTGTGTGTGTGTGTGTGTCCATGCAGTGGATTCCATCACTGACGTCTACACGGTGAGCCAGCTGAAGGAGAAAACCAAAGAGCACCCCGAGGCTTTCTTTGGCATCTCGTACAGCTTCATCTCCAGGCTGGACCTCGACTCGTCGGTTTCAAAAGTCATCAGGACTCGATGGTGAGAACGTTTAGGTTCCAGGTTTCTGACTCACTCTAAACGCCACTCGGCTCCTTGATCGGTCGGTTTGTCCTGTCTCAGCTCCAGATGTAAGTTCCAGGTGGCTGAGGACACCCAGATGTGCTCCAACCAGCTGTGTTCGGGGAAGGATCAGGCTCCTTCAGCCACCAGAGGCTTTGACCTACTGGTGGATTTCACAGACCACACCGGCACCGTGCAGGCCTGCAGCCTCAGAGGCCCGGTGGCAGAGCAGATGCTCGGCTGTACGGTCAGTAGCGGTACCTCGAGCACGTTAACGTCAGCTGAGAGAAACAGCTGTCGATTCTGTTCCAGACGGCGGAGTTCACCAGTCTGACCGACGACCAGAGAACTGCTCTGAAGTGGAGGTTTCTGTTGGAAAGGTGCAAAATCTACGTGAAGGTACCGTGAGGTTTTGATCTCTTTATGGTAAAAAACAAATCAGCTGCTTCACAAAGTGACGCGATGTGTCGTAGATCCTCCCCTCTGCTAAGATGAAGAGCGGGATCAGGGTGGAGGTCCTGTCCTGCGCGCTGGCCGACCCAGGAGAGGTGAAGCAGCTCCTGTCTGCTCTGCTGCTGCGACTTTAACCAGCAGGTGTTCAGTTCCTAGCCTGCTTCATCGCTGTTCACTAGTGTTCACACCCACGTGGAAACAATGTGGGTTTATTTATTTCACTACAGTATTTATTTAACTTATTGTATTTATTTAAAAGACTGTTTGGTAAACGCTGAATAAACATCGACGTCCTGTAAAACGTGTTGGTTAATATTTATTATCTATGGTGTCCTGCAACCTAAATTATAGATTTTAACATGATCTAAGCACTGTTTAGGTTGTGTTCTAAACATTTATAGGTTTTTATGTAAATGTTCACCAAACAAAAGGCGCTGTAACAGTTCTCTGAGTAATGAGGTGGGGTTTGATTCCCTGTGTGTTGTGTGACATGAAGGACTAAATGTTGATGGTGAGAATTTGCTGCTTAAAATGGACAAATACTCACTGGATGAAACCTTTACAAATCAATAAGTTTTAAACTGTTAAAATGGCTGCAACTCTAAAGTCATCATCAGACGTTTAGAAGCTTTTCAATGTGAGGAAACATGCAGGATAGAGGTCCTGGAAAACCATTACCTTGATGACCTCTGGAGGTCAGGTCCTAGTGATCCTCAAGAGGACAACCTGCTTTAGCTGGATGTTTATTTGTGTCCCTAAATTAAAAATGTGGTCACTGACTCATAAAAAAAATCTAGAATAAGTCAGTCTGACAAGAGGACACTTCAGTGCTTTATCAGGCTCCAGTGGCGCAATCGGTCAGCGCTCAGTACTTATAAGACAGTAACCTGTAGAGCAATGCTGAGGTTGTGAGTTCAAGCCTCACCTGGAGCATTTTTTTGTTCGAACCTCAAATAATATTTGAGTTTTAGAAGTAGACAGGGTGTCTATGGGGCGCTGTTTTGTAAAGTCAAACAGTCACAATTTAAGAGTAACATTTTGGGTTATTTAGCCTATCGTAAGGGGGAAAAATGGGAGCTCATTTTTCAAAGTCATATTTTCATCATTTTATTCAAACATTTATAAATGACGTTGCTAACAAAATATTTAGTTAGCTAGCTAAATATTTAATTTAGAGTTAAATATTTATTTTATAAACTAAATATTTAGCTACTAAATATTTAGCTCTGACCTAAATATTTAGTTTGTAAAATAAATATTTAATTTGGAGCTAAATATTTAGTTTGTCAACTAAATATTTAGCTCCAAATTAAATATTTAATTTGCAAAACACATATTTATTTTTAGAACTAAATATTAATTTTTGCAAACTTAATGTTTAGCTCCAAAATAAATATTTAACTGGCATCTAAATATTTATTTTGGAAAATAAATATTTAATTTGGAGCTAAATATTTAGTTTGCAAAATAAATATTTAGTTCTAAGAATAAATATTTATTTAGCAAACTAAATATTTAATTTGGAGCTAAATATTTAGTTGACAAACTAAATATTTAGCTCCAAATTAAATATTTAGCTGTAATCTAAATATTTAGCTAAATATTTCTTTGGCTAACTAAACATTTAATTTGGAGCTAAATATTTAGTTTGTCAACTAAATATTTAGCTCCAAATTAAATATTTAGTTTGCTAAATAAATATTTATTTTTAGAACTAAATATTTATTTTGCAAACTTAATGTTTAGCTCCAAAATAAATATTTAGCTGGGATCTAAATATTTAATTTGGAGTTAAATATTTAGTGTGTAAAATAAATATTTTGTTAGTAAATTAAGTATTTATTTTACAAACTAAATATTTAGGTCAGAGCTAAATATTTAATTTGTTAAACAAATATTTAACTCTAAATTAAATATTTAGCTCTGACCTAAATATTTAGTTGGCAACTTTGACATTTATAAATGTATGAATAAAATAATGAAGATATGACTTTGAAAAATGAGCTCCCATTTTTTCCCCCTTACGATAAATAACCCAAAATGTTACTCTTAAATTGTGACTGTTTGACTTTACAAAACAGCGCCCCATAGTTGTCTACCCAAAGGAGCCTGAACACTGAAAGCTCTGCCTCCCAATCTACTTTTAGAAGCTCTAGGAACCAGTGTTGATTCACCTGTATCTAAAAATGCATTTAAAAGGTCTCCAATCAAACACGACAACACAGAGCTCAAAACAAGTCACATTCAAAAGATTTTAGACAACACAGACGAGCTCCACTGGTCAGATATTTTTATTTCCTCATGGACATTTCAGAAACAAGTGTTGCTTTTAAGTATTTTGTTGTTTTAAAATTTAGAAAATTCTGAAAGTAAATATCCCAATTTATTTTTATTAAATTGTGTCTCTCTTAATAATAAATGTAAGATGAGCAGAGTAAAATATTAGTCCACCTTAGGGGTACCAGGAAAATATTTGTCCTGTTATAATAAAACACACCAGCAGGTGGCAGTAATGCACTAATTATCAAAGCGGAACTCTAAACCGGTCTTCAAGTTTCTGGGGGGACGTTTTACAGAGACGCGTCTTGACGGGATCCGACTTCAGAAGGTAATGTAAACAAAAATGATCAAACGCATTCTAGATTTTTCTCTAAATAAGCCTAAAGGATTTGAGTCTGAACAGTAAAATGCCGCAAAACTTTAGCGTCAGCTAGCCTGTGAAGCTAACGTTAGCTCCAGTTATTTCTAGACTTTAGCTAAGACCAGGATGCTAACTCTAATGTTTCTTGTAGAGTTTCCGTCGCTCACAGCCTGACTGCTGTAAAAACATGAATGTGAACCAGGGCACGGTGGGCAGCGACCCGGTTATTTTGGCCACGGCGGGATATGACCACACTGTCCGCTTCTGGCAGGCCCACAGCGGGATCTGCACCAGGACGGTCCAGCACCAGGACTCTGTATCCTCACTCTGATGGGAGAAGTCATTTAAAAACAGAATGCTATAATTATATAAGGATTGAACCTCTAATAAAAGTAATCCTTAACATTTATCTGCAGCAAGTGAATTCCCTGGAGGTCACACCTGACAGAAGTATGATCGCAGCTGCAGGTTGGTTCGCGTTTCCGGTCTCATTTCTGCTGGAAAATCTTGACTCACATTGAAACTGATTGAATTTTATTTTGACAAAGGTGTAGGAACAATAATAATAATATAAAAATCTAATTTGACATAGGTTTCTTCCCTAAATGGCCTCCATCATTTGAAAATAGGAGTTTCTAACCAACTGGAGCTAACTGCATGGGTAGATGGATAATCTATTCAGCAGCATTCCATTAATCAGGCCTGTATGGTAGACAGAATCCAGTCTCCAGACCTCAAACTAGGCCGAAGGTTCACATTTCATCAAAGCGACGAGTGGAAACACAAGCTGAAGGAGTGGCTTCAGGACAACTAACTGCAACATATCAAAAGGTGGAACAAGTGAAGCACTGTGAATCATTTCTCCTAATCCAGTCATTTACATTCTGCTTTAAAGGTTACCAGCACATCCGCATGTACGACCTGAACTCCAACAACCCAAACCCAGTGATCAACTACGACGGTGTCAGCAAGAACATCACGTCTGTGGGCTTCCATGAAGACGGGCGCTGGATGTACACGGGAGGAGAGGACTGCATGGCTCGCATATGGGACCTGAGGTCGGTGCAACGGGACCGGCTGAACACTCGATACGCTGGGAGCTGAACTGACATCCTGCTTCTCGTTTAGGTCAAGAAACCTGCAGTGTCAGAGGATCTTTCAAGTAAACGCACCAATTAATTGTGTGTGTCTGCACCCCAACCAGGTGAGCTGTACAAATGTTAGTCTCAAATTGGGTGACAGCTTGTTATTTAGGGGGACCCAAAGCCAGACCTCACGAGAACCGCTGGTTTTTAACGGCTGTGTGTTTTCCAGGCGGAGCTGATCGTCGGAGACCAGAGTGGAGTGATTCATATCTGGGATCTGAAAACGGACCATAACGAACAGCTGATTCCAGAACCGGAAGTCTCCGTTAACTCCGTTCACATCGATCCAGACGCCAGTTACATGGCAGCAGTCAACAGTTCGGTCAGTCTGCAAACGGAGAGCATCGGTGGCGTTGGGTATTTGAAAACCAGATTAAACTGGTTGGTTTGTCGTCCTCTTCAGGGGAACTGTTACGTGTGGAACCTCGCTGGAGGCATGGGAGACGAAGTGACCCAGCTCATTCCAAAAACCAAGATCCCGGCACACAAACGGTACTCTCTGCGCTGCAAGTTCAGCCCGGACTCCACGTGAGTGTTTGTTTTTCTACCCTAACATTTAAAAAAAGTCTACAAGAGATGCTGCAGCTGCATTTTCACCCTCGCCTGCAGACTGCTGGCCACCTGCTCAGCGGATCAGACCTGTAAGATCTGGAGGACGTCCAATTTCTCTCTGATGACGGAGCTGAGCATCAAGAGCAACAATCCAGGAGAGACTTCCAGGGGCTGGATGTGGGACTGTGCTTTCTCTGGGGACTCCCAGTACATTGTTACAGGTGAGTCCTGGAACGTCATCACTGCATTATAGGAGTTCACTTCCGTTGTTACACAATAAATACATCATCATGCTTTAAAAGGACTTCTACGTTCATTTGGATGTTAACTAATTAGGTTTATAGTTATTTAAAGTTTGAAAAAAGTTAGTTCTTATGGTATTTTGACCTAAAACGTGGACATTTGTGTGCGATCAGTCACCGTTTTAGGTTTGAAATGTAAGATAAGTAGGCAGCTTTGGTAAAAAGGATATCCTGATTAACTGTCAGCGTGATTCAGATCTGTAGGGGAACTGATGGATGCATGATGCTTTTCAGAAAGTTGGTTAGTTCTGTTGAATATTTTTCCCACAGCGTCTTCAGACAACCTCGCTCGCCTTTGGTGCGTGGAGACCGGTGAGATCAAGAGGGAGTACAGCGGCCACCAGAAGGCCGTGGTGTGTCTGGCCTTTAACGACAGCGTCCTCGGCTGAGAGCGAAGGCGGCCGCAGACGAGACACGAGGACAGAAAGCAAACTCTGAGGAGCCACGAGCGTCGCCGTCAGTGGGAAGTAGTTAGAGTCCCCAGAATGATGCTCGCAAGTAATCAGCAAAACAACATGGAGGACATTTTAATTCACAAACTAAAGAACCAAATGGATATTTTTGCAGAAAAATGTCATAAGTTTAACAATTTCATCATCTGTTTTTACAGATTCTTGTATTTATTCAATTCAAACCACCTTCTTATTCACTTACTGTATTATTATTAACTCTTTCATGTGTGTTGTAGATCATTTATGTCATAATCTTTATGTACAGTGATGTTGGGAATGAAAGATGTGGGAAAAAAACCAAACTTTTCCAGGATTAATGAAGAAAACTAAGTCAGAAATCCTCACAGTTCAACTTTTATTAGATAAAAACATCACTACAATAATATAGTTCCAAATAGTTTCACTTATTACGTCTAAAAACATGGATCATTGTTCTGTGAGCTCTGAAATGTGCCACCTGGAGGATTTATAGACGAGACAACCTGTCTTTGTTTTCAGAAGGATGGAGGTGGAGTCTGGCACGAGGGAAACATTCAGAGAGGAGTTATTTTCTTGAATCTGGAGTAAAAACAGCTGATGGTTTCCCTGATGTTTGATGTGAGGACAGAGTCACTCAGGCAGGTAGTAGAAGCACACAGACACACAGATGTTGCTGGGGAAGCAGATGTCGATGCAGAAGTAGACGAGCCTCTGTCTGCCTGGACCTGACACACACACACACACACACACACACAGCCATTAATAAAAATAGTTATTAGCATCATTAAATTACCGTAGGTTTTATTAGTAAAACAAATACTCAAATGTAACTCTTCAGCTGTTCTGGGACTATTTTAGGAGGCAAACTGAAGAAAAATACAGTTTGTTTAAATGATTGACACATTAATCAGCTGTTCTTGTGATCAAACCAACGTGATAATCAGGTGATTTTTACTCCACGTGTCCTGAAAGGTTCAAATATTCAAGCTACATCAGTAAAACTGAATAATAATAAACAGGAATCCAGTACAGCCAGTTATTACAGGTTAATCAAAGTCTTTATGCTAAAATAACCATAAAGGCATTACATTTATATCAGTCTGTGGATGAGATTTGTTTCCAAGTCGCTGCATTTCTTTAGTCTGCATCCTGTGACTCGTCTTTAAGCATTTTGAAGAATTAAATCAGGTTCACAGATGTTAAAAAACAGACCTGGTTCTGGACCTGGATCTGGACCTGGACCTGATCAGGAACCGAAATATTTGGTGGAAGAGACTCAAAAGTGAAATCTGAACTATTTACTCTCAGATCAATAGACTGGACCCTGTCCTATGGAACAAAGTGACCATTTAGTCAAAGCACAAAACCTTTTTTTTTTCTCCTTTTTTTCTTTTTTCTCTTTTCCCCCTTTTTTTTTACTTTTTTCCCTCTTTGTCCTTTTTTTATTACTTTTTTCCTTTTTGTCCTTTTTTTCCCTCTTTTTTTTCTTTTTTTCCTCTTTTTTTCCTTCTTTTCCTTTTTGTCCTTTTTTCCCTCTTTTTTTTATTACTTTTTTCCTTTTTGTCCTTTTTTTCCCTCTTTTTTTTCTTTTTTTCCTTCTTTTCCTTTTTGTCCTTTTTTCCCTCTTTTTTTTACTTTTTTCCTCTTTTTTCCTTTTCCTTGTTGTCCTTTTTGTCCCTTTTCCCTCTTTTTTTAACTTTTGTATTTTTTTTTCTCTTTTTTCCCCTTTTTCTTTTCCTTTTTTCTCTTCCCCCCCTTTCCCTTTTTTTCTTTTTTCCCTTTTTTCTTTTTTTCCCTTTTTTCTTTTTCTTTCCCTTTTTTAGCTCTTTTTTTCCTTCTTTTCCTTTTTTCCTCTTTGTCCTTTTCCCTCTTTTTCCCCTTTTTTCCTTTTTTCTCTTTTCCCCCCTTTTTTCCCCTGTTTTTTCTTTCCCCCCTTTTTTTCTTGTTTTTTTTCTCTTTTTCTCCCTTTTTTCTCTTTTTTCCCCCTTTTCCCTTTTTTTCCTTTTTTCTCTTTTTACCCTTTTCCCTTTTCTTTCCCTTTTTTTCCCTATTTTTTTCCTTCTTGTCCTTTTTTTTCCCCTTTTTTCTTTCTTTTTTCTCTTTTTTTAAAAGGACAAAACCATTTAAGGTAAAATGTAGCTACTTCTAACGTCAGCTGATGAGAAATGTAATGTTTTTATTTGACTGTTTTGTGTCAAACTGCCAGATAGACGTCGTTGACTTTTTGTTCTATGAGGCCAACGTTACAACTCAGAAGTCTTAGTTTAGTCTAAAAGTAACCAAAACACCAAAGACCTACAGTAGAGCTGAGATAAAGGTTTTCCCCCTTACAGATTTCTTTTAGGTTTTTTGAACATTTAAATGTTTCTGATCAGCAAACATTTTAGTATCAGACAAAAAGAACCTGAGTAAATACAAAACGCTGTTTTCAAATAATGATTTTATTAAAAGTTATCCAGACCAACCTGGTCCTGATAAAGTATTTACCCCCATCGATAAATCATGAATTAATTATGATTAACCAGATTATTTATAAAGACCTGATCACTACTAGACCTGATCACTAGACCTGATCACTACCAGACCTGATCACTACCAGACCTGATCACTACCAGACCTGATCACTAGACCTGATCACTATCAGACCTGATCACTACTAGACCTGATCACTACTAGACCTGATCACTATCAGACCTGATCACTACCAGACCTGATCACTACTAGACCTGATCACTAGACCTGATCACTACCAGACCTGATCCACTAGACCTGATCACTAGACCTGCTCACTACTAGACCTGCTCACTACTAGACCTGATCACTACCAGACCTGATCACTACTAGACCTGATCACTACCTGACCTGATCACTACTAGACCTGATCACTACCAGACCTGATCACTACCAGACCTGATCACTACTAGACCTGATCACTAGACCTGATCACTACCAGACCTGATCACTAGACCTGATCACTACTAGACCTGATCACTAGACCTGATCACTACCAGACCTGATCACTATCAGACCTGATCACTACTAGACCTGATCACTACTAGACCTGATCACATAGACCTGATCACTACCAGACCTGATCACTACCAGACCTGATCACTAGACCTGATCACTACCAGACCTGATCACTATTAGACCTGATCACTAGCAGACCTGATCACTAGATACCAGACCTGATCACTAGACCTGACCACTAGACCTGATCACTACTAGACCTGATCACTAGCAGACCTGTCACTACTAGACCTGATCACTACTAGACCTGATCCTACTAGACCTGATCACTATTAGACCTGATCACTACTAGACCTGATCACTACCAGACCTGATCACTACTAGACCTACTAGACCTGATCACTACAGACCTGATCACTAGACCTGATCACTAGACCTGATCACTACTAGACCTGATCACTAGACCTGATCCTACTAGACCTGATCACTATCACTAGAAGACCCTGATCACTAGACCTGATCACTAGACCTGCTCACTACTAGACCTGATCACTATTAGACCTGATCACTACTAGACCTGATCACTATTAGACCTGATCACTACCAGACCTGATCACTACCAGACCTGATCACTAGACCTGATCACTACCAGACCTGATCACTAGACCTGATCACTAGACCTGATCACTACTAGACCTGATCACTAGACCTGATCACTAGAGACCTGACGTCACTATGACCTGATCACTACAGACCTGATCACTACCAGACCTGATCACGATCACTAGAACTACCAGACCTGATCACTACTAGACCTGATCACTACTAGACCTGATCACTACTAGACCTGATCACTATCAGACCTGATCACTACCAGACCTGATCACTACTTGACCTGATCACTACTAGACCTGATCACTACCAGACCTGATCACTATTAGACCTGATCACTACTAGACCTGATCACTACCAGACCTGATCACTACTAGACCTGGATCACTACTAGACCTGATCACTAGACCTGATCACTAGCCTGCTCACTACTAGACCTGATCACTATAGACCTGATCACTACCAGACCTGATCACTAGACCTGACCACTAGACCTGATCACTACTAGACCTGATCACTAGACCTGATCACTAGACCTACTCACTACTAGACCTGATCACTACTAGACCTGATCACTATTAGACCTGATCACTACCAGACCAGATCACTACCAGACCTGATCACTAGACCTGATCACTACCAGACCTGATCACTACTAGACCTGATCACTACTAGACCTGATCACTATGACCTGATCACTACTAGACCTGATCACTATCAGACCTGATCACTACCAGACCTGATCACTACTAGACCTGATCACTAGACCTGATCACTACCAGACCTGATCACTAGACCTGATCACTACTAGACCTGATCACTAGACCTGATCACTAGACCTGCTCACTACTAGACCTGATCACTATTAGACCTGATCACTACCACACCTGATCACTAGACCTGATCACTACCAGAACTGATCACTACTAGACCTGATCACTACCAGACCTGATCACTACAGACCTGATCACTACCAGACCTGATCACTACTAGACCTGATCACTAGACCTGATCACTACTAGACCTGATCACTAGACCTGATCACTACCAGACCTGATCACTACTAGACCTGATCACTACCAGACCTGATCACTACTAGACCTGATCACTACTAGACCTGATCACTACCAGACCTGATCACTACCAGACCTGATCACTAGACCTGATCACTACCAGACCTGATCACTAGACCTGATCACTACTAGACCTGATCACTACTAGACCTGATCACTACTAGACCTGATCACTATCAGACCTGATCACTACCAGACCTGATCACTACTAGACCTGATCACTAGACCTGATCACTACTAGACCTGATCACTAGACCTCATCACTACCAGACCTGATCACTATCATATCTGATCACTACCAGACCTGATCACTACTAGAACTGATCACTAGAACTGATCACTACCAGACCTGATCACTAGACCTGATCACTACCAGACCTGACCACTAGACCTGATCACTAGACCTGATCACTACTAGACCTGATCACTACTAGACCTGATCACTAGACCTGATCACTACCAGACCTGATCACTACCAGACCTGATCACTACCAGACCTGATCACTAGACCTGATCACTACCAGACCTGATCACTAGACCTCATCACTAGACCTGCTCACTACTAGACCTGATCACTATTAGACCTGATCACTACTAGACCTGATCACTATTAGACCTGATCACTACTAGACCTGATCACTACCAGACCTGATCACTAGACCTGATCACTACCAGACCTGATCACTACTAGACCTGATCACTACTAGACCTGATCACTACTAGACCTGATCACTATCAGACCTGATCACTACCAGACCTGATCACTAGTAGACCTGATCACTAGACCTGATCACTACCAGACCTGCTCACTACCCCTCATCACTACCAGACCTGATCACTACCAGACCTGATCACTAGACCTGATCACTACCAGACCTGATCACTAGACCTGATCACTAGACCTGATCACTACTAGACCTGATCACTAGACCTGATCACTAGACCTGCTCACTACTAGACCTGATCACTACTAGACCTGATCACTATTAGACCTGATCACTACCAGACCTGATCACTACCAGACCTGATCACTAGACCTGATCACTAGACCTGCTCACTACTAGACCTGATCACTAGACCTGATCACTACCAGACCTGATCACTAGACCTGATCTCTACCAGACCTGATCACTATTAGACCTGATCACTACTAGACCTGTAGAATTAATAAATCACTTCAATAGAACCAGTCTGACAACATGAAGGAGGCTCAAAGATCTCAAAAACCAACACATCCTGACCTGTTCTGAGGTACCAGCAGCCCAAAGCAACGACCAACAGATGGAAAAACTCAGGCCGTGATTCAACTGAACTACAAATGAGATTAGGTATGATTGTTTCAGGTCTTTTAGTCTAAGGTCTTAACCTCATTTAATACTGATTTTTACTTTTTACTTGAGTTTCTTACTGTTTTTAACTGTTTTTGTGTCTGTGATCGTGTTTTCATGTTCACCTGACTGCAAGACAAAGTTCCCTCTGGGGACTTCTATAATAAACTGAAGTGTTCTAAAGAAATACAGAAGAACCCAGAACAACATCTAAAGTCCTGTAGGCCTCATTGGGTTCAAGTTCAGGTCAGAGGTCATGACTCAGCAATGAGAAAGAGACGAGACAAAAATGTCCTCCATCAGAGAGTTCAAAGGTCAACAGAACAACACAAAGGAATAAAAACAGAAAAATGGAGAGTTTAAAACGATCTAAGCTGAATTCTGTAGGACCCTAAAGTGCGTGTTGTTTGGTGTTTCTGTGTCAGCGCTCTGACCGTCAGCCCTCTGGGTCCAGTGGACGGACCTGTCCTGACACAGAACTTTAACGGGCTCCTCCAGCGAGGACACGTTGACCTGACTCGCCGCCAGCACTCCCAGAAACTCCGTCTGCCTCAGAGTCTCGTTACCGGGGAGCTGAAACTGCCTCTGCAAAGGAGAGAACCACAAGATCAAAACCCGTTCCCCGAGGAGTCAAAGTGAACCTAAAAACTCTGGTGATGAAGACGGAAAACGAGACAAAGTGCGCTTTTCTTCAACGCAAGGCCCGTGTGTAATTACACCACTTACAGCTGTGATAACGAAGCACTTCTTAGAGCACCGTTTTCCTCTGATGTTAAAGATTATTATTCCCCAAAGCAGGATTACAATCCCAGCTATGAGAGATTAAATGAGCCCATCAGCAGTTTGGATGATGAGAAGCTGCATGAGATACACGACACCGGATCACAAGAAAACAGTCTGAAACTCAGCAGCGGCTTTTCATACGTGGAAAAGAAGCATTGTGCAGAAACTTGATAAGAAACGTCTCGGTTTACTGGTGAGAACCCACGTCTCATGTGAAAAATCAGATAATCCAACACAAATCATATCTGAGCTCAGCAGGAATCGATTCTGAACTATTTAAGTCACTATTAGAGATCCATTTGCCAACGAGCGGATACACACGGGCCCTTTGACTCCCATCGAGCTGCGCTTGAAGCCAAAAGAGGCGTCCTAACAGCTAAAGAGCCCTGACACAGAGCGGCCATTGTGCCCCGAGCAGGGCTGCTGTAAAAAGATCCTGAGGGGGCTGGAGGATCAGATGTGCTGAGGAATTCAGCCACGGAGGCCAAAGAGGGAGACTAAAAGGTTCCTCAAGGCCCTGAACGCTTCACCTCTCTCTTTGTGTGGCACTGAGGGGAAATCTAGCAGGTTTTAGCCCACAGAAACCTCAGCTACTAGTCTGTTTAATCACAGAGGAACATAAAACACCATTTATTATCATTAAAACCTGGCTGGCAGCTCATCAGTATGAGGAATACTGCTCTAACTTAGATGTTTCCCATGATGCGGTGCAGGAAACTGTTAAATATACATGACTTCTCAAATACAGTATGCTTCCACCTGTTACCTTGCATGTTGATCCGTCGAGGAGGGAGTTCACATTTTCATAGTCCGACTGCTCCATCCTTCGGAGGAAACAGACGTCCTGGTCAACAGGTCTGTAGCAGATCAGACCCTGAAACGCAGCAGAGACCGTTTCTCATCAGGACCAAGCTGGAAATAATGACATCATGCTGACGTAATGAAAGATTTAGCACTGCTTGATAGATCATTCACATTTACTGCTAGCATACAGAGCATGTGTTGTGAATGACTCGAGTAAAAAAAACAAAGTTCTAGCTCATTATCTGTCAAATTGACTGATTTGTACCCATTTTTAAAATATTTTCTAGTAGGGATGCACCGATACTGGTATCGGTATCGGCCCGATACGATACTGGTATTGTTATCGGCCCGATACCGATATCGGTATCAGTTAAAGTTACCTGATACCGATACCAGTATCGGTTAAAGTTACCCGATACCAGGAACCGATACCAGTGGCTTCACTGTCTGTGACTTGTGATTTCTGTTGTAGTTTCCTATATTGAACACTAGGGGGAGCTATTGAGCTAAAGAGGAACAGTGTGGGTTGAGAGCTGGAGATGGTGCCAAATAGTTCATTTTATTTGGTTAAAATGTGGAAAACTGCAATAATTTCACTGTGAAATCACAGAAAATGGTTATTTTTCACCTTATATTTTAGTTTTGTGATCATTTTTTAACATATTTTATTTTTTTACCTAACTCAGTCATTTGTTGTAAAAAACAGAGAAGAAAAAATAAAACCTGTATTCCAATTTGTTGCATTTTTTTGTGTGGTAGAAGTATCGGTACTCGGTATCGGCGAGTACTCAGATTTAAGTATCGTATCGGTTTTGAAAAAAGTGGTATCGGTACATCCCTATTTTCTAGTGTTGATTATGAGTCGTGTCCATTTTGAACAGACTCTAAAGGTTAAGTCATTGTAGATTTACATCAGTATAAATAAAGATGAAATAATCTCTGCCTGCTTCCACTGTTAACTGAGGCCAACATGTCCCGTTGACAGGGGCCGCCATGTTGGCTTTGAGGATGTGAGGCTGGAAGCCCCGCCCACTCACCTGCACAGAATCTTGGTGTCTTTTAAAGGCACACTGCGTAACTTTTTTCATATTTTAAATCTTGACCTTGAGCCAGTCTGTGCTAATCTGACCCTTTACAGCAGGGGTGTCCAAACTTTTTAAGACAAGGGCCAAAATCACCAAATAAAAATTTTTAGGGGCCACAAAATTAAAAAGAAAAAAAAAAATGCCTAAAATGTTTTTGTTGTGAATTTGGTTTATTTGTGCTGAGTGCAACATTTTAATGAACAGAGCTAAATATTTGCTCTCTTGTAGAAAAGGATCCTTAAATCTTTGTAAATACAAACATGGGTCATGTAAGTTTTCCTTTAAAAAAAAAAACAGCATCAAAATTCTTGGATTTGATTGGTCGAAATGGTTTTCTAGTGGTCTTGAGAATAAGTTTGAATCCATATTTAGTCTAATTCCGTGTGCTTTGTAGTAAAAGTCGATGAAGGTTTGAGGTAGGGATGCACCGATACTGGTATAAGTATCCTGGTATAACCGATACTGGTATCGGTTATAGTTACCCGATACCAGGAACCGATACCAGTGGCTTCACTAGGGGGTGCTATTGAGCTAAAGAGGAACAGTGTGGGTTGAGAGCTGCAGATGGTGCCAAATAGTTCATTTTATTTGGTTAAAATGTGGAAAACTGCAATAATTTCACTGTGAAATCACAGAAAATGGTTATTTTTCACCTTAAATTTTAGTTTTGTGATCATTTTTTAATATATTTTATTTTTTAATCTAACTCAGTTATTTGTTGTAAAAAGCAGAGAAGAAAAAATAAAACCTGTATTCCAAATTGTTGCATTTTTTTGTGTGGTAGAAGTATCGGTATCGGTACTCGGTATCGGCGAGTACTCAGATTTAAGTATCGGATCGGTTTTGAAAAAAGTGGTATCGGTACATCCCTAATATTTAGTCTAATTTCGTGTGCTTTGTAGTAAAAGTCGATGAAGGTTTGAGGTTTTGTTTATCAGAAAATTAAATTAACAGAAAAAACTTGAAAAAGATTTTTAGTTCAACTGTATTATTTGTTACTCTGCCTCACATTAGTAAAAATCTCAACATAAAAATTGGTGGACTAAATTCTACAGTTCTTGAAATTCATGCGAGGGCCACAAGTGGCCCCCGGGCCGCACATTGGACATGCCTGCTTTACAGGGTTCATGAAAAGTCCGTCAGCCCCATCTGCTGCTTGGACCCATTATACCACGTTTGTAACTTCTGAGTCTCTGGTCCGGTGCCCTGAAGTCTCACGTATCTTGCAAGAATCAGTAACGCTTTATGGTAATCCATGTTTCCACCTCAGAACCTGCTCAGGACAGACGAGCTGAAGACACCGACGTCATAGATATGAGCTAAGAGATCTACTGTATCGTGAACATCATGGCGGAGCCTCCAGAGAAAACCTTTTTCTGATGACTGAAAACACAGCGGGAGTTAGGGTTTGTTTTTACGACAGTGACTTAAAACGGACACTAGGGGGTGCTAAAAACAAGCCTAAACTGCCTAGTGTGGCTTTAAGCATAAAAATTATGAATTATAATGAAACATATTAGAAAAGTTAACATTTAAACACTGGGCAACCATGTAATAATGGGAATCAACAGGATTCAACGCCTAGAAAAAATGTTCCTGAGGTGGATTTTTAGTTTTTAGTCAGGAAAATGTTTGATTTGTTTCAAGGATGAAATTTTGATTTCTCGAGGGGAGGTACCAGTATCCAGTGAACATAGTGTAACATTGGTTTTTATGCCCCTTTCCCACAAAAAATACATCAGTGATTCATTTACATGAAAGGGGCGAGACTTAACACTTGTACTGGAACCAGCCACTAGGGGGCGTTTTGGCTTTTGTCACCTTCAATTTGTGCAACAACCTCTGTCTAGTTATTATTAATTCTAGGGATGTACCGATACCACTTTTTTCAAAACTGATCCGATCCTTAAAGCTGAGTACTCACCGATACCGAGTACCGATACCGATACTTAAATCTGAGTACTCGCCGATACCGAGTACCGATACCGATACTTCTACCACACAAAAAAATGCAACAAATTGGAATACAGGTTTTATTTTTTCTTCTCTGCTTTTTACAACAAATAACTGAGTTAGATAAAAAAATAAAATATATTAAAAAATGATCACAAAACTAAAATTTAAGGTGAAAAATAACCATTTTCTGTGATTTCACAGTGAAATTATTGCAGTTTTCCACATTTTAACCAAATAAAATGAACTATTTGGCACCATCTCCAGCTCTCAACCCACACTGTTCCTCTTTAGCTCAATAGCTCCCCCTAGTGTTCAATATAGGATACTACAACAGAAATCACAAGTCACAGACAGTGAAGCCACTGGTATCGGGTAACTTTAACCAATACCGATACCAGTATCGGTTAAATATACCGATACCGGGACAGCATCGGTGCATCCCTATTTCTATTCAGTTTATTTCTAATAAAGATAAACTGAATAGAACCATTAAGTTCACAGTACAAGTCATCCCAAAGCGCTGAACAAATCCAGAATTCAGAATGGAATGAAATTAGATTCATTATAAAGTGAAGCGTTACTTCAATTAAATCCTCCATTCTTAGGAGGGCGACAGTGGGAGGGAAAACTCCCTTTGAACAGGAAGAAACCTCCAGCAGAACCAGGCCCAGAGTGGAGCCTTGGAAATATAAATATATAAACACACACTGATACTTTGAATTTCTTTAAAATCATTCCCGTGGTTTGTGAGATATTTTGCTGATGCTACAAAACATTATTTCTAACTGTGTGAACATCCTGTACGTACGTGTTTTACATCGAAGAGCACAGTGGACGTCTGATTGGCTGCTGAGGTCACTGAAAACGTCACCAGGTCATTCAGCTGGTCCACCACGGCCGACTGGTTGAACAGGACGCCGTTCTGATCGGCAGCAGAGATCCTCACAATCTGCGAGGGCTGTTCAGAAGCAGCAGGTTCTGGTTAATGGGTGCAGATTTTTGCACCAGGGTAGGGGTTGAGGTGGAGGATATGGGTACCTGAGACCTGGGCCCGGACATCCAGAGGTGCCCCGTCAACCCGAGGGCGATGATGAGCAGGAGCAGGAGGGCTGAGAGGCTGAGCCAGAACGCCTTGTGAGGGAAGTTGGACTTAGCAGGAGCCCCCTCCTGAAAAGACGTTTCCACATACATGAATCGGTGATCTCATGATTTAATGTCAGAGCAGAACCGGGCTCACCGAGCTGGGATCTTCCTCCAGACGCCCCTCTGAACGCTTCCAGCACCTCACCATCCTGTGTCCCGTGACGTCTCCTCAGTCTGTCGACTCCCTTCTCGCAGCTATCGGCATGGAGTTGTGGTCATGACCAGCGCTGACTGACTGAGACTCGGCGCACCTGGACAGCTTCTCTTTGGCCCCCCTCAGACCTCCCCCTTCCTTCCTCTCCCAGTCCCTACACCCCCCCCCCCTCCTCCTAACACACTTTTTACAAAGAACTCCAAATTTTACCTTCCTGCCTTCCATCTCCTTTACCTCATAATACACCTCCAACTCGATCCAACCTTCCTTTTTTTGCTCCAACACACACCGACACGAGGGGCTGGCTGCGCTCCCCCTGCTCCAGACAATGGACAAAGAGGTGATGCGGGCGCAGCGAGGAAAGCCTCTCTCATCGGGCGATGTGGGACCGCCTCCAGCCGACGACAACCCAAGGTGACTTTAAGTCCAGGGCTTTTGAGCCGAAGCCACAGAGTCGATTTTGTGAAAATAGTTTTTATTCAAACTGTGCACGCACACACACACACACTGTTTAGTTAGAACATCATTTGGGTTTCAACAGTTGCAGCATCCGTTTCATATGAATGAAAATATGAGCACATTAAGTCCTAAAACACACAAACATCTGACACAGAAACGTAAACCTGGACGTGGTTTCACCACAGTTTGTGCTCCTTTGAGTTACTTAAGGGGAAGTTGCATCACAGAGAAGGATAAAGGCCAGTAGGCGACGCCAACGGTTCTTTAAAAAATGCTGTAAGACTCAAAACAACACTGATATTTGTTCTTGTGTTAACAATCATTTAAAACGAACGGCCTTGGTTAAATAAATAAAATCTGGGTCGTTTCTGTCCCATCTGTCACACAGCAGCAGCAGAGACTTGAATTATTCATAATAAAATATTCCTTTTGAAGAGACGTCCGTCAGTCTCATCCCTGTAGAGCTGGGAGGAGGTCAGCGATGCTCTCCACGTAATAATCTGGCACCATCCCCTGCCTCTCCGCGCTCCCGCTCTCCCGATGGGCCTCCGCCTCCTCCACGGTGCTCACCCCCGTCAGGGTGAGGAGGGTCTTCAGGCCGCAGTTGGAGCCCAGCAGGATGTCCGTGTCCAGGCGGTCCCCGACCATCAGGCAGCGCTCTCGGTCCACGCCGAACTGGGACGCCACGCAGTCGAACATGAAGTGGTTGGGTTTGCCCACCGTCTGGGCCCGGCGCTGGGCGGCCGTCTCCACGGCCTGCAGCAGGCAGCCCGTACCTGGAGGGAGGGTCAGGAAGTGGCGTTCTATCAGGTATTTTTCTACAGTATGACCACACCCACTCACTGGTGACATCACTCAACACAAGTGGTGCCTCAAGAATCAGGAAGTGGTCATCTAATCAGAGCAGTGGTCAGATAAACGGTGACGACTAGTGGATAACTTAAGGTATTTACAACAGCTTTCTATAAAAAGTTACAATGATGGTTCCGTTTGTTCTAATGGAACAACATCCAAATTACCAGGGTTTACAACTCCTGTTTCTAGAGACTCCTCCCACTTTGAGTGATGTCACCAGTAGGTGGGTGTGGTCCTTACTGTAGATAACAAGCAGATAGCCACTTTAGAACTCAAACATCTTTTTAACCGAGGCCCTGTCTCAATACTCGCCCTTCCACTCTCACGCCCCTCAGTTGCGCGTTCCCGTGGAGGTGTCCCGATTCTCCTGACTGTAGAATCCTGACCTTGGCCCCGCCCGCTTTCCCACTCTCGCTACGCACTTCGCCGAAGTCCGCATGGGTGCACACTTAAGCGAAGGGTATTACCCATAATTCCAAGTGCACTTCACTGAATACCGTAGGGTGGAAGTCCGAGTATTGAGACAGTGTGGATATTGGCTGCCATCTTGAAATAGCAAAATTTCAAAGCAGTTGATGAAATGTTATTTTATAAACACTTACATCATAATCAGTTTTGTATTAGATGGTTATTTCAGCAGAATGCTCAAGTATCTGCTGTCTGAACTGAGCCCGGGGTGATATTTACTATTATAGACATGGAACTCGTGAAGAATTAACAGAATAACATCTCATTAGCTGCTGTGAATTTAGCTGATTGGAACCATTTAAAATACCATCAAAACATTTTGGTCTGGTGGTTAGCTTATCAGTCCTGTCGGGTGTAAACTCTATTTCTCTAAACAGAGGCTGTTCGGGCAACTTTTACGTTGAAAAATTACTTAAAATGTCACCATAACCACATGAATACCTCTACATTAACACAGTGTTTACCTGGGACGGCCTTGCCCCCCTCCAGAGGCAGCCTGGTGTCCCTGTTGGTCCCCACAAACAGACAGTCCCTCTGGGTCAGGTACTGCATGGCTCGGTTCAGCTTCATGTAACTGAAGTGCTCATCGAAACCGACCACCACCGCCTTCACGTCGGGGTCCAGGGGCACGCCGGCCCAGTCGGTCTGCTTCCCGAAGACGTGGTCTGGACCCACGCCGGTCTCCTGGATCCCCACGGCCTCCAGCTCCTGCTTCATGGCGTTGCTTCCCACCAGGAACACTTTGCCGTCCAGCCCGCAGACCGTCTTCAGGTACATGGCGCAGCAGTACGCGGTCCCGAACACCTCTTCTTCTGTCACCCTGAAGCCCAGAGAGGACATCTTGTCCGCGTACATCTTCCTCGTCTTGCTGCTGTTGTTGGTAACGAAGAAGACCTTCTTCCCGTGCTCCTTGAGCAGGTTGATGACCCGGGGAGCCCCGGGGACGACCTGGTCCCCCCTCCAGATGACCCCGTCGCAGTCAAACAGGACGCTGTCCACCGAGTCCAGCACCTGTTTCACCAGCGAGCCGCTCAGCCGAGTGCACTTTGTCCCAGACATCAGGGAGCCGAGGTGCTCAGGTTGAAGTAAAATATGAACCAAATCACCTAAAACACCGGTGTGTTCGGTTCCGACACACTGCTGTCCCAGATGAAGACTCCGGTAGAGACTAAAGTTCTCAAATAGTCCCGGTGACAGTTAGAGGGAAAGTTACGATACTGATACTTATAAGAGAACCAACATGACCTTCTGCCCACTGTTGCTGCAATCCACTTCCGCACCGGCTTAAAGGGCCAGCAGCCCGAAAACAAAGGTTCCGCCCACTTCCGGTGTTCACCCGAAAAAAGGCCCCCTTCCGTGAAAGAGCATCGAGAAATCTAAAGTATCTACTAGTCATCCAGGAAAACTTTACTCAGAACTAATAGACAAATAAAATAACACACACACAAAATATAAACACACATATATAATATATATAAGTGTGTATATATATGTTTATATATATATACACACACATATATATACACACACACATATATGTGTGTATATACATGTGTATATATATATATGTGTGTATATATATATACACACACATATATATATATGCATACATATATATTATATATATTATATATAATATATATGCATACATATATATTATATGTATATATGTGTATATATACACATATATGTGTGTGTGCATATATACACACACATATATATGTGTGTATATATACATATATATGTGTGTATGTATATGTATATAGCAAGCAATTTGTGTATTTATTCCACATCCCTGGAGTCAAGCAACATTCTAATAAAAATAATTATTAATAATCTCTTGTTGTTCCCTTGGGAAAATAATTTCTCTTCATTTGACCATCTGGATGATTCAGGTCCCTGACCTGGTTCAAAATTTGGCCCAAGATAAATTTTTTACCTATCAGAACTCCCCATTTTATCTCCTTTATTCTGAAATATAAAAAAATAAAAACATATATTTTGGAGTTAAAAACGGACAAAAATAAAGGACCTAACAGAGCTCTGATTTTGTCCCTAACTGTCTCAGAAGACATCAATCTACCTCTGAGGATTCTATCTCTAATAAACATCTATTGCTCTGTGTGCTGCCTTCACTGACACCTTCAGGAATAAGTCTGTAAGTGTAATTATTTAGTTAATATCCTCCAAAACCTATAAAACTATTAAAATCTGAGCTAGATCAATTTGAATAACTAGCCACACAACATATAGAAACCAACGCATATAAATTAATAGCAAAACTTTATTTTCTCATCAGAAGAAGCAACAGCAGTAAAACTTTATTTTTCAGTGGGTTTTTTTCCGAACGCCCTGTGGAGGAAAGAAGATCTCTCCCAGGTTTGGGAGCAGCCCTCGGCTGTAGTAAAACCTCTTGGAGTGATCCGGAGCGGGGCTGCACAGATGGTCAGCTGCTCCTGTTGGGTGGCAGTGCTGACAAAAATAACCCCGACTTTTATACCACTCGTTGGAGGTTTGGTTAACGAGGGCCAGGTAGGAATGAAACAGGGCGTAACCCGCAAGGAGGAAGAAGACGAAGATCAGGAATCCCAGCATGAAGACGATGCGAGGGAAAGTCATGAACAAATGCTAGAGGAGCACAGAGAGACAGAAAAAGGTTTCACATTTTTGGATTTAAATATATAAAATGTGTGATATGTAGGATGTGAGCGCCACCTGAATAACAAACAGAGGTCCGGCTGGCTGCTGCTGCCCGTCCTCGTCGATGTAACTGGCTCTCAGGAGCCCTGAACGCAGCACGGCGTGAAGCAGCATGTCTCCTGTCAGCAGGGCGATGGCCCCCGCCATGGCGCACACGCTGAGGAGGTAGAGCAGGAAGTAACGAGTGTTCCGAGCGCCGATGCAGTTGTTGACCCAAACACAGTGGTGGTCAAAGCGCTGGACGCACCTGTTGCAGACCCCTGAAGTACAGTTTGAATCAGTATTTGAATGTGTGTGTTGGAATCTATAAAGCAGCACTCACTGCAGTGTTTGGAACGGGCCGGTTTGACGAGCTGGCAGGTTGGACAGGAGACTCCAGGGTGAAACAGCCTCCCGTCGTATGAGTAGACGTGCAGCTGGTTGGAGAGTTTCCTCTTTGTCACAGTGCCTGGTGGATGGAGAACAGCACTAAAACACGACGACTCGCATCCACAACGAGCACGGAGAAACTTTATTTTCCAACCGTTCATGATGAAAACTCCGCCATCTTTGCTAAAATTAAGTACGATAATTCTAAAATCATGCTGAGTAGCACGCCCTCAGGTTGTGTTTACTGTGCAAGCGTCTTACTCAACTATTGTGCAACTCTCGTTTCACCATGAGGCTTAGACAGGATGATAACCCTCAGCTACGTTACCACGGCTTCACAGTGCTGCAGTGTGAGAAGATTTGATAAAGCCTTTTTTAAAGTTCCTGCACAAAAACTCCAATCTTTTCCCCCCCCCCCGAGTCTTTTAGCCGTATCCGTATAACTGCTGACCTGCTAGAATGGTAAAATGGAACAAAACGGTGGTTTTGATGGAGGGACTTGTAAAAAACGCAGCATTCCTTGAAACCAACAATAGATCAAGGCCTATTTCACAACATAAGCTTCCTCATATCACACGATAAAGGAACAGAGGTTATCTCCTCACGTGACAGCTTGAATACCCACAGTGACCCAACTACATCCAACATGGCTGCAACCATTAAGGAGACTGGGAGTAGAACGATACGTTATCTGTTAAAAGTCTGGGATACTTGCTGCCTCACGTTTCCTGATAAACTCGTTTCTGAGCTGGGAAAACTCAGAAAGTCTGGAGGGATCTAAAAGCCTGGTTGGACTCTAAATCAGGATCTCGTTGTATAACGAGAACTCTACATTTACTTAATGTTTCTACAGGTTTCAGTTACAGATCAGAGGTTATGAATCCCCTCCATCGCCCCTGGATCCCCAAGTGGCAAAACATTGAAATGGCTGCATCCCTTAATTATAGGACTGAGTCTAACTAGAGAGTATCATCACCTATTAAAAAGTGTTGGTCTTCACAAGGAGACCTGCTGCCTTCCTGAAGATATTCAGTCTACAGACTCTGATCAGAAACGATGCTTCCTGATACGTTTATGAAGTTGTTTTAGAGGAAACTAGTGAAGAAGTCTGACTGGACTCCTGAGCAGGATTTATCACAAACTATAAGGTAATGAGAACTCGAGTGGACATTACTGTAACTAGACGAGTCAAAGAGGTTTAGTGTTGATTTTCCTTGTGACGATTTTTTCCTGATAAGCTGCCGTCTGGAATCACTTTGTTATTAGAATAAAACAATGGCTTTCTTGCATTTCGTTTGTTGGGACACTTCTTTTTCTTACAACTAAATCTCATTTCATTTCCTTACAGCAAGTAAAAAGTTACATTTGAATGTGCTGATGGTAGAATGAAATGTACCTGGATCTGTTTTGATGCAGAGGTAGAAGAAGAAGGTCTTGAAGACCAACAAGACGTAAGGCACTGACAAGCTTGTTAAAGTGGTGTCCATCTCCCTGCAGAAGCCAAACACCTCATAGGTGAACTCTGCAAACACAGCGGCCTCCAGCAGGACGTGCAGATAAATAAAAAAGTTGTTCCTGGAATCACATGAAAATACACACAATGAGGGGTCAATTCAGTGCGTTTAACTGAGCTCTGTGGAGCTTTAGAACACCAACCTTTGGTGAAACAGTCTGTGTAAAGTCCACTGTGAAAACCTTTGGAGCCACTGTGGTGTAAACGGAGCGAGAATCTGTGAAAAAATGAGTGCAGTTCTGTAAATAATGGTCCAACAGCGCCGCTCAGTGGCGTTTTGAAGAATTGCAGTAGCGTGTCTTACCTTTAAAACAGAGCCGAGCAGTTTATTAAAGGGGTTTTGCTGCTGGCCCGAATATTTACATACTAGAAATATACATGTTAGCACCACCGCGACGTAAATGGCAAATAAAGTGATGAAATCCATAGAGGCAGCGAGGTGTTTGTTCACAACCAGAGCTCACAGGTAAAAAAGTACGACAATATCACCGTAACTGTAAGGCTTCTGTTTAAACATTCCTCAGTCTTCTATAAAAAGTCGGTCTAGTTTTCAAAACATTACCTTAAAAAGACTAGCATCCCACGTTAGCATGCTAACTTTAACATAATATGTAGCCGGTGGTCCCTATTTTCCTTACTTCCGGTTGATTTTTGATTACCCTTCAGTCAAAATCGCACATAGCTGCCCTTCTGGGTGTATTTCAAGTCAACATAGTTCCCTTGGTTTGCGTTCAGACGATCAGTTTTACTTTCACGTCCATGCTCGCGCTCTGCTGTCTCTGTAAACAAAGCTAGCTACTTCCGTAGCATCGATGCTAACAGGTGATGATGCTAAAAAGAGATGAGAAGTTTAGCCTGTTGAATCTTCTTTAGCCTCGCTTAAAATGTTCAGTTTACTTGTTTTACAACCCAAAACAATTAGAATTTACAACTTTTATTACAAAATTACATTTCTCGGTATAAATATTTAGATATTCCATAAATTAAAATAGATTCCATAAATAAAAACAAATTAAAACAGCACATTTAAACATCTGATATTTAAGATTTAGATAGCTGCACATTTATCCTTTGTTTTAATTTAAATTTAGCATCCTTATTACTTCCCCAGTTTGTGTGTTTGTGAAAAATTTAGGGAATGATAATTACAAAAAAAAAACAACAAAAAAACGTATTGCTGCAACCGAAACACTAGATGTGACTTTTCTGATATTCGGTGTAGAGGTAACAGTGAGAAAACAAACCGAAAGAGTTGTTTGTTTTAAAAACGCTTTAAGAAACGTGTTTGAGTTGTTCACTGAACGTGGTATTAGCAGTAATATGTCCTAATTTTTAAAAATGTAATACAAAGAACTGAGTAATGACTCCTATTGTGTTTTCGATGTTTGATTTTGGCAGCCATCTTTAATTGGGTTGACTTAATCAGCTGTAGATTGTTTATATTGATTACTTTCATAAAGTTCCATCTAATTCTGTTCATTGGTTATGGGATCTTTTACTAATAAACACAGACGATCACATTCATACAGAGGCAAAAACATGATTTTCAATCTGTCTATCACTGATTTAGCTGTATTTACACATTTCAGCTTGGATGAAGCTTTTATCCTGTTCTGTGGCTTTTTTTCACAGGTTTAAGCAATCCATTCAGCTAAATTCCTCCTTTTCTGCTATTTTCTACAATGACATTTCAACAATTCAGACATTTTCTACAATTTAAATCAAATTCCACAATTTTCAGCCAATTTCAACTATTTATACATCAACACTTTGAGCTCATTCAGGACATTCCGGCCATGACTTTTTGTACAAATATTCATAGTACTTTTTGAAATATTCAAGTATTTGTACTCATTTTTTACCATTCACTTCAATCCATTTCTGCAAATTCCTACACCTTTTCTGCAAACGCTTCTACTTCTGCAATTCTTATGCTATTTACGCAATTTTGGTCTTAAACAATTCTACTTATGCTCTTTCTGCTAATGACTTTATGCAACAGGACACCTGTTGGATCCGGTTGCGGACATGGCCCGGTGCTCATGTTTCAGCCCTCGGTGCTGCAGAGGGGAGCATCACATCATCAGAAGCTCTGGATGCTGCTTTCAAAGGTACTGGATGTTTGGCTCTGACTGGTGTGGTAATGATTCCAGATTCTTATCTTCACAGATCACATCTCAGAGCTTTATTTTTGGCTTTCAGGCTATGTTATTGTTTTGCTTGCCGTAAAATTTTGCTAATTGCCACTGTCCTGACTATAAGTGTAAGAGAAGACTTGTATTGAAGTGAGGAGATAAAGCTAGTCATGTTTAATTATTCACTGTGGACTGAACTGCCTGTTCATATTGTTTAAAGTGCCACTAATAACTGTTTATGCCCCAGTAGGCTGTAGCATATCTTCATACCATAAACGGTATTTATTCACATTTAAGCCTTTTTATTGTCATATTCCTATAGAACTGATGTTTAATTAAAAGCTGATTTTTATTTTTAAGGTTTTATTTGAGAGGCTGCATGTTGTGTCTTCGTCTCAGGCTGGAGGTTTTATGAAAAGATTTTAGATATTTTGACTTTTCATAGCAGGAAAATAAAAATGTGTCCCATTTTCAACCATGACAGCTTCAACAATAGCATAACGCTGAAAGAAGCCTCAACATAAGAAGTTCCTGCCACACAAAGAAAATAAATAAGGTGATGTGTCGAAATTAAACTTGAAATGTCAAGAAAAGAGTCGAAATGTTGAAATATTTTTTTGAGAAAAAAGTCAAAAGTAGGTTGTATTAGGGATAGACAGCAGTTCTCTCGAAAACTGAAGATGTTTTGAGGTACTTGTGTATGTTTCAGACTCTTATTGTGATAGATTAAAGGAAGTTCTTTGAGCTCTGCTGTGGACGCCGCTGCAGAAGAAGCAAAACGATATGTTAAAGGCACACTATGCAGTTTTGCTTGTTTTAGCACCCCCTAGTGTCCGTTTTAAGTCACTGCCGTAAAAACGTTAGCATTGTTTCTGCTCAAATCTACCTGTTGAAATGTCTCCTCAGCCTTCACTGCTTTCTACTGGAGCGGTTCATCACTCATTCAAAGAAATCAGCTGTGTTCAAGCAAGGAGAGATGGGAAAAATCAGGAATCATGAGCTAAAAACACTCCGGAGCTAGCATAACAGCTAGCCACTTTGGGTTAGCCTAACCCTCGTGAGACACGTGACTTTGTGAGACTTCAGGGCACCGAACCGGAGACTCAGAAGTTACAAACGTGGTATTCTGGATCCAAGCAGCAGATAGTGACTTTTCATTAACCCTTTAAGGGTCAGATTAGCACAGACTGGATCAAGGAAAAGATTTAAAATATGAAAAAGTTACATAATGGAAGACTATATTGACCTTTTCCCGTCAATATATTGACTTGTTTCTGGAAATATGATGTAAACTTTTTTCTTGACATTTTGTGGGAAAAAAAAGTTTTTTTTTAAATAAATTCTTGAGTTTGACTAATTTCAGAAAAAAATTGACCTTTTTTGATATTTTGACTTTTTTCTCAAACATTTACATTTTTTTTATAGAAATAATATGTAGACCTTATTCTTGACATTTTGTCTTTATTATAGAAATAATTTCTTTTCCCAAATTTTTAACATTAACATAAATTCAAGCAGGCCAACCGTCCATTTTCAGGTGTCCATCTCCCAGATGACTTCAACTGGACACCTGAAAATGGACGGTTGGCCACCTGTAGGAATGTTAATTCAGGTTAAAACATAATAAAAGAGTCATTGTAATCCATATTATTGGGAAAAAGAAGGATTATTGTTTGTGATGGTCAACAGGGGTCAGAGGTCAGATTATAGCGTATTTGGTAACGCTACAAGACACAGAATAAAGTTTACAGACTAAATAAATGAGCTGTTTTAGTTTAAGATGATTGTGGCTTTAACGTTCCGACATGTTTTCTGTGTCAGCCTACATTTGAGACATCACTCCTACGTTTTCGTCCTGTAGTGACAGGGTTCTATGGGAGTTGGTTTATGTAATGATCAGGGAGCGGAGCATGTGTTGCTACTGTATTAATGACAGGGGGTGGAGGAGATCCAGCTGATAATCCCACTAATCCTACAAGCTAAAGTCTTGTTGCCCCTACTTGCTCTCGGTGGACCCAACACACTCACATGGGGACACGCAGAATTCCATGCTCCAATTAGTCCTCATCAGGCTTTCTTACATGGACGCGGAGTGATTCTGGGCCAGGAGCCGTCCCTCAGAGAGCCACCTTACCAAGAGAGGAGGAGGAGGAGAAAGACACCGTGGTGTATTTATAGAAAAATGAGGCCTCACAATACTGTTTTTGGAGACAGAATTATTAAGGAACCGAGGTGCACGGGTGCACGCGTCCCAGTTTTCTGATTACCAGTGTGCAAGCTGGCTCGCCTCAGGATGAATCAGGGATGAGACGCAGGACTAACTCTTTGACACACTCACAGAGAGACTGCACTCCAATGCACACTCACCCTTTCTCCACCAAGAGGCTGCTGGGGTTTTAGGGTGGAGGAATGGGGCGATATTGTGGGATTTCTTTTTTTTAAACACAGTATCTGAGTGGACAGTGGTTGATAGCCTGCTAGCAGGTAACCTTCAAGATGAAGAAGTTTTTGCAAAACAAAAAGGGCAGATACTCTTTTCGGCAGAACAAACGGGGCCCTCGGTGTCCGTCTAAAGATTTCTGTAAGTCTGTGTGAATTCTGCTCTTTTAGCTTCCAGCTGAGCTCCAGGGTTTGCAGCGAATCAGGCAAAAGGAAACATCATTTTATGTATATCTGTGTTTTCCATCTTAATAATGATTAGTAAGTCTAATATGCATTTAAAGGATACTTATTTTGTACTTTATTTGTTAGTAATTTAATCCACGTTTTAACCTCTTGTGCAGCCCGTGGCGCTCTCTATTACATAATTACCATTCAGCAGTTAAAGACTGGGATGTGTGTGCTCATTTCTGGAGGAACTTTTGTCTTTCAAGCTAATTAAGGTCACAATCTCTGCAATGCTGTTATTTGATTGGCTGTGATGGAGTTTATGAACCAGGTCAGGGACCGCTGAGTGTGTCACGGTTCAGGGTGGAGGGTTACGGAGGTAGTACAACCAGAGACGAGGGGGAACGGCTAAAGGAAAGAGACGAGAAATGACTACAGCAGCAGCTATACTTTAAAGGTTTTGAAAGGGAAATAATGGAACTAGATTTAAATACGTGGACTGCATTGGGTAAGAGACCACCTGAGAGAGACCCTGTGTCCTTATGAGGACTTGGAATGTTTTGTTATTCACAGAAACCTGGCTTTAAATTTTAAACATTTCCAGCTTTTTTATTTATATATTATTGTTTTCCTTAACCAAGGCTTTACAAGTTCCTGCAAGTTGACCATTTTTCACTTTTCTGCCATCAAGTCCTCAGCATGCCGACATCCAATCAGGGCTGGCCGGAGGACTTTGGCTTCCAGCTGGGTGGGAGCGGACCCAGTTACATTCTGTCGGTGGAGGAGGGCAGCAGCGCTCACCTGGCGGGGTTACAGGCGGGGGATCAGGTCCTGGAGATCGAGGGCCACAATGTGTCCACGCTGGCTCCACAAGCCGTCATCGCCATCGCTCAGACTCAGAAGAACATCCCTCCCAGCATCGGAGTGGTGTCTCGTATTCAGCAGGTCTCATTAATCTAATAGATGTTGCTATATGATGAGATGATGACAAAGAAACAAAAAAACTAGGGATGCTCGATATTGGCTTTCTCACCAATATCCGATATTGTCTAACTCTTAATTTCCGATACCGATATAAACCGATACCGATATAAGCGTGGTAGCCCTCATTAAAAAAAAGACAAACACAGTATTTAATGCAAGGTGTGCCAAATAAATAAAAATATCTCTAAAACTATACATCAGATATGATGTAAACTGACAAAAACTGATACCGATATTTACCGATATTACATTTTAATGCCGATATTATTGGTAGGCCGATAATATCGACATCCCTAAAAAAACTTTATTTTTTCCTATTTTAAAAACGATTTAAGGCAAATAAAAGTTATCTATAATATATAATATTTAGTCTTACTAATAATATCGCAATATATTGTATCGTTTGCCAAAACACACCCCCTAGTAATAATGTTTAACATTTTATTCAAACATCAGCACGTTTTTTAGTTCAGGTTCGCATCATTCAGGGATATCAGAAGCCAGACTCACTTTAATCGAACATTGAATTCATCTAATAGACGTTGCTATATGATGAGATGATGAAAAAAACTAGGGATGCTCGATATTGGCTTTTTTACCGATATCCGATATTGTCTAACTCTTAATTTCCAATACCGATATAAACCGATACCGATATAAGCGTGGTAGCCCTCCTTAAAAAAAATAAAGAAAAACACAGTATTTAATGCAAGGTGTGCCAAATGAATAACAATATCCCTAAAACTAAACATTAGATTTGTTATATTTTGACATTTTGGGAGAGAGGAGAAGTAGCCGAACAGTTTGATGTATAATATGTGCACGGTCTGTAAAGGTCATGTGTGTCATCATTACAAAAACCAATACCGATATTTACCAATATTGCATTTTAATGCCAATATCAGCCGATATTATCGAAAAAACGATAATATCGAACATCCCAAAAAAAAAAAACCCGTTATTTTTACCTATTTTAAAAACTATTTAAGGCAAATAAAAGTTATTTATGTAAGGTAATAATCATAATGGTAATAATTAGGGGTGTAAGAAAATACTGATACGGCAACATATCGCGATATTTTCTGTCATGATATTATATCGATATCGTGATAGCCGTATATTTTGCTGTATCGAAATTTAAAGCAAATTATCAATTGTTATTGTATAAAAAAATAAAAATAAATGGAACCATTAATAATGACAGTAATTTTTGTAGTAAAGCTAAAAGTATGACCGCTAGTTGGTGGCTGTTTTCATCTTCTTCGTTCCAACTAGATCTAGTAATAAAACTAGATGTGTTATTTATAGAAAAGGTTGAAGTTTTTAGAATGCTGTGACCGTTTTTCGCCTCTTAAATTATGTTTTAAAATCATACAAATAATATTGCAATATATCGTATCGATTGTCCTGTATCGCGATACGTATCGTATCAGATTCTTGCCCATACACACCCCTAGTAATGTTTAACATTTTATTCAAACATCAGCACGTTTTTTAGTTCAGGTTCACATCATTCAGTGATCTCAGAAGCCAGACTCACTTTAACCGAACATTGAATTTCTTCTTTGTTTTGTACAGATGGACATCATACCAGGTCCAGACGGTCGTTTTGGCTTTACTATTGTGGGAGACTGCCCCCTGCTGGTGGAAGACTGCTCTCCGTGTTCTCCAGCTGGACGTGCAGGTCTGAGGGCCGGGGATTACGTCATGGAGGTGAACGGCATCCCCGTCAGGCACCATGAGATGGCCGCGTCGCTCATCAAGGCCTCCCAGGGGAGGACGCTCCGTCTGGGCGTGCTGTGTCTCGGTCAGAGGCAGAAACGAAGCGTCAGCGTAGAGGACAGTCAGATGGGAGGAGAGGGGGCGAGGCTGGATCGCAAGCACAAGGCTCTGGAGTTCAACAGGAAGGTACTTTTATAGAGATGCTCGAGTTTCTGTGCTCTGTCAGATTCAGATTTATTTATTATTGTCATTCAGCAACATGTTGGAGACTCTGGACAATAAAAAGTGTTCCTCGGATGAGAGAACTGTCCCAAACCCTGATACCACCACCTCCATCACGAAAGGATGGCTTTATACCTGGAGTGCAATAATTTTTTAACACAGCTTTTTAAGGTCAATAACTTTAAAAATAACTTGTTTTCTTGGTCTCAGTCGTCCCACATCCCTCTGAGTTACACATTTAATTTTTGACCAACCTCGAACCTACAGAGCTGTATTTTTATCGACCATTTGCTTCGATTTGCAGACCTGCCTTGGGAAAACACTTATCCAGCTTTTTACTTATGTAATACTTATTTACAACAGTATCTCACGTTGTCAGAGAGCTGCTCAAAGTTAACTTTGAGGTTCAAGTTTCTCAAAATGTAATGATCCTCAAAGCAGTTTGAGGGTTTTGGTTCTGTTTACATTAATTAAGACAAGCCTTCATTAGATTAAACTGAATATTTTCCTAGAAGTCTCTGGGTCATTAAGATATGTTTTTTCTAAAACATGAGATGAACCTTTGTCTTGTTTTTGGTCCTCAGAGGTTTTGGTCTTAGAACTCTCCGATGGATGCCATCTTTCATATTGTTGAGTCATGACCTCTGACCTTAACCAAGTGAGACCAGCAGTGGTTTAGATGATGTTCTGGGTTTTGTTGTTCTTGGATTTCTTTAGAACAGGACATGATGATGTGTTGCTTTTTGAGATCTTTTAGCCTCCTTCATGTTGTCAGACAGATTCTATTGAAGTCAGTTCTTCATTCTACAGGACAGGTAGTGATCAGGTCTGGGTGGAACTGAACTCAGCTTTACAAATAATGTGATTAATCCTTTAATTCCTTTAATCAATTATCATGATTTGGGGTAGTGCAGGACCCAAGTGCAGAGGATGGAGTCGAGGCACACCTGTGGAGGATTAGTGCATGGAGACACAAGGAGGAACACAGACACAAGGGGGCAGGACATGACAGTTACCCCCCCCCCCCCCTCAAAGGCAGATCCTAGATGCCAAGAGGGGGCACTGGAGATGGACTCGGGGACTCTCGAGCTGGACTCGGGGACCGTGAAGATGGACTCGGGGACTCTGGAGCTGGACTCGGAGACCCTGGAGATGGACTCGGGGACTCTGGAGCTGGACTCGGGGACCGTGAAGATGGACTCGGGGACCCTGGAGATGGACTCGGAGACCCTGGAGATGGACTCGGGGACCCTGGAGATGGACTCGGGGACCCTGGAGATGGACTCGGGGACCCTGGAGATGGACTCGGAGACCCTGGAGATGGACTCGGGGACCCTGGAGATGGACTCGGAGACCCTGGAGCTGGACTCGGGGACCCTGGAGATGGACTCGGGGACCCTGGAGATGGACTCGGAGACCCTGGAGCTGGACTCGGGGACCCTGGAGATGGACTCGGAGACCCTGGAGATGGACTCGGGGACCCTGGAGATGGACTCGGAGACCCTGGAGATGGACTCGGGGACCGTGAAGATGGACTCGGGGACCCTGGAGATGGACTCGGAGACCCTGGAGCTGGACTCGGGGACCCTGGAGCTGGACTCGGGGACCCTGGAGATGGACTCGGGGACCGTGAAGATGGACTCGGGGACCCTGGAGATGGACTCGGGGACCGTGAAGATGGACTCGGGGACCCTGGAGATGGACTCGGAGACCCTGGAGATGGACTCGGGGACCCTGGAGATGGACTCGGAGACCCTGGAGATGGACTCGGGGACCCTGGAGATGGACTCGGAGACTCTGGAGCTGGACTCTGGGACTCTGGAACTGGGTGTGGAGCATCCACTTAGAACCCCATGGAGACTGGCACCGGAACCGGGTGTGGAGCGTTCTCTTGGACCCCCACAAAGATAGGCTCAGGAGGTTCCAGGGGCTGCTGTGGCACAGGGGGGTCCAGGGGCTGCAGTAGCACAGGGGGGTCCAGGGGCTGCAGTAGCACAGGGGGGTCCAGGGGCTGCAGCAGGTTGCTTTACCTCCTGGTTGAAGTCCTCCGCTGGGTCCATGGTGGTCGGTTCATGGTTTTGGGTAGGAGGATGGACGCGAGACACACCTGTGGAGGATTAGTGCATAGAGACACAAGGAGAAACACAGACAGAAACTAAACACAAGGGGGCAGGACATGACATAAATGAAACATTTAAAAACTGCATTTTGTATTACCTCAGGTTTTCTTGGTCTGATGTTTAAAATGTATTTGCTGATCTGAAATATTTGTATAAGTCAGCAAAAACTGAAGAAATCTGTAAGCATGCAAATAGTTTGTCACAGCACTGTGAAACAGAATAAACTCAGTTAATAACCTCGTTTACAGTAGTGGTGTTTAGGAGCATTATGTATTTTTGAAGTAATAGGAGTCTGGCACAATGAGGTCACAGCATGAGGTTTTTATTGATGATCTTGTTTTTAAATCCCCTCCTGAGACTCTTAACGTCTTCCTCTCCGACAGGTGGACCAGATTTTAGGCGACGAGCCAGAAATCAAAGAGAGACTGTTCGCCGTGCTGAAGCAGTACGCAGCAGAGAAGAGAGTGGAGTGGCTGGCCTCGGTGCTGCCGGAGATACTCACCACTGATGAGCATCGACAGCTCATCTCCAGCATCAGGTATGAGTCAGAGGTTTTCACCCACATTAGGGCCTGACGCAGTGGGGAGTAAAAGTGTGGGCACGCAATAAAGAGACGATTAAATCACCGGAGACACGCTTATTTAACACAGACGATGGGGTTTTGTGTCTAGGCTGTTGTACTCTCATCTCATTGTTTCCCTCGCTGTGGGTTTCAACATGTCAGACTGTCTTCTACACATCGTGTAGCATCAGGCTTCCAGTCAGTCAGAGTGAATCTAACATCTGCCTGGTTTGGATCGAAGGAAATAGACCCAGCGCTGTTTAAAGGAATGCACATCACCACCATCTTACACAGAAAATAACTATCATCCATAGTAATATCAACCTACAGTAAATCCTAATTTAATGTGTGATCAGGGGCGTAGCACAGAAATCTGGGCCCTATAGGTAAAAACCTTCTAGGTGGGCCCCCATGTCCACTTGATCATTTATTTATTTATTTATTTATGTAACCAGGAAGGTCCCATTGAGATTCAGAATCTCTTTTACAAGGAAGTCCTGGACCCTATGGGGCATGTTGTGGTCTATGGGGGAAACCGGAGTACCCGGAGAAAACCCGCGCATGCATGGGGAGAACATGCAACTCCATGCAGAAAGGCCACAGCCGGGATTTGAACCTGTGACCTTCTTGCTGCGAGGCAACATTGCTAACCAACTGCACCACCATGCAGCCCAATCAGTATCTTTCAGGAACATTTTTCCAATAATATAAGACAAAGGTAATCTTAACTTAGCATCTATATTAAGAAAATGCCTAATTTCCAGCATGATGGAAGTCAACTTGATAGACATCAATTATTTTTATTTACATATAAATCCTGAACTATTGTTGGAAAGCTATTTGAACAAATGTGTTGTAAAAAAAAGTCTCTCAAATGAAAAAATGGGCGTGAAAATGAGGATGTATTTCTTCTCTAGTGAATCCCACTGAGGAGTTTTCATGTTTGCAAAATAGATCTTAAAACCTAAAAAATGCTTAGATCCAAATTTAAGATTTTAAGCATGTAGTTTGAACGTAATTGTGCAGATTTAAAATTTGTTATAATTTTTATGCATCTGCTACGTGTCCTGAATTTAAACATGGGTCAACTTAAACAGAGAATGTTTACTTTAGAGATCCGAACATTTAAAGCAGACTTTCTTGACAAATTAAAGACATTTTCAAAAAATGCTAAAATTGTTTTATGTATGACACCAATTTCTAAATAACTAAGTCCTTGTAAATGTTTTTAATGTGCAGCTAGATATGTATCGCTTGTAGTATCATGATATATTGCAATTTATCATATTGTTGTCCCTGTATTGTGATGCACATCATATTGCCAGATTCTTGCCAATACACACCCCTACACTCTCATAAATGAAAGGACAGAATTGTACCTTTTTTGTCACTGGGGTGCTACCCTCAAAAGTACAATTTTGTACTTTTAACTGGGAGTTATATCCTAAGGGGTACAATTATGTACCCTAAAGTACAGGTTTGACTAGTAAAAGGTACAAACTACAAGGGTGAACATGTGTACCCCCAGTTAAGGTACAAAATTGTACCTTTTAAGGGTACCATTTTGAACCTTAATTGGGGGTACAAATTTTTACCTTTGTAGTTTGTACAAGTTGTAATTTGTTGTAGTAATTTGTAGTTTGTAAGGGGTACATATTTGTACCCCTTAGGATACAACCCTGCAGTTAGAGGTACAAAGTTGTACTTTTGAGGGTACCACCCCAGTGACAAAAAAGGTAGAATTCTGTCCTTTCATTTCTGAGTGTGTACTGTTGACCACAACCAGTGTGTTTTCACCTCCAAAAATCTGTTGTTGTCATGGTTGCAAAGCTCCACCGGGGGAGTATTTTGATCAACAGCTGTTTTTGTGTTTGCTGATCTTCATTAGCTGTGGCGGCCATCTTTAGTTGGATTGACTCCAAACATTAATCAGTTATAGATGTACGTATGATGATTGTTTTCTGAGAGTTTCATTAAAATCCATTTAGAGCTTCATGAGATATTTAGCTAACGGATAAACACACAAAGGCAATATTTTGGTCCGCTTTTTGTTTTGTGTCAGCAAACGATAACAAGCTTTGTAGTTCGTCCTGCGTCATTTTCATTCTTTCACTATTAAAGTATGTTTTTGTTAATAACACACTCACACACACAGTCTCAGTGGATTGAATTCTGTTTGAGGAGTTTTTAGCAACAGAACGGGGACTGGCAGTGAGCTACGCTAACAGCAGGAAGACTTATGTGATCATCATCCACAACAGATTTATCTGAGTTCGTCATTCACTCCTCGTGGCCGTGCTGCTCCTTTAAACACATAAACCTGAAGCTGCCTCCAACAAGTTTCATTTGTAGCGGGTAAAGTCTTCCCCTGAGACGAGACAAGGCCGAATCACTCAACTATTTCCAGCTATGTGACGGGGATCGGTGCCTTTCTCTGGATCCCTGGACGATTCGTCCACAGATCTCACTTCTTTCACGAGAAGAGCCAATAAAACCTTTTCTCTCTCTGAGCTTCTTCCTCCACTACTACTACTACTACTCTCCCATTATTAGCTCCTTTTAAGTCTAATAATATCCTGGTGAAAGGCTCTCCATCTGAGTGTGAATAGTAGAACACCTGGATGAACACCATCCCCCACCCGCCTCACAACTTTCTTACCTCTCTCCGTCTCCCAGGGGGGTGGAGGGGTTCTGTTTTACGTTATTCAGCTCAGAGCTCAGGCTGCTCCTCGTCGCTCTGCGCGGTGACGGTTTTCACTTTGTGGAGGTTAATTCAGGGCGTGTCAGAAACCCATCTCATTACCGATGTAGGAGCTTAAACATGCAACAAAAGCTGAACGAGGACTAAAACGATGAACTGTTTTGGGTGAGTGTGTTCCCTTTCTCTTCCTATTTCACAATTCTTGTCCAATTTTGCAGTTGCAAGAACTAAAATCATGATTTTCCACTTTCAGGAAATTAGCTAATTAGATGTGATTGTTTGGTAGAGGCTGTTTTTAGAAAGTGCAGGTGATTCTGTTTGTTGGTTGGGAGGTGAGTGAATGTTCAGAGCTCCTCTGGATCAGCTGATATGGTTTGTTTCAGCAACATTGCGCTTCAAGGACAAGTGTTTCTGCTTTTTCAACGCAATTTATTGTCTTTTTGAGCATTTTGCAGAATATTTTCTTCAATTTTTCATGTGTGTATTTCATACAGTAGTAGTAAATGTCAGTGTTTGCTCAAAAGGTGGTTTTCTGCGTGTAGCTGCTAACATTGTGGCTTTTTGTCAACCAGCTTCACATTTACTTATCTGTAAATATATATAATAGTATAATACCACTGTATAATAGTGACCATATTCGATCTTTTGCACACATTTTAAATCTTGATTTGCAGCCTCAGCCTCCAACTTAAAAAACTAACATCTAATCTTGAACCACTGGCCAGATTTCTATAAAACTTTTTAAAACTAATAACTGGATGTACGTCTACAACTGATTAACTTCTGGTGTCAGCTTAATTCAAGATGACCGCTGTAGCCGACTAATCTTAGAAAATACAAAAATGGCTGCAGCCCAGTTGATTTTACAGATTTTGAGCTGAAATTTGGAGTTTTAGTAGCTGAGAGTCACTCTGTTCTAACACATCAGAGAGATTTTGTGATTCTGTGTGCAGTTTTGTAAAACATTTATTTTCAATCTTCCTTAAATCCATTATTTCTCAACACAAGAGGGACTCAGTTTAAAACTGGGCGTTGTGCACGTCCTCTGATAAAATCTAGGTCTTTATTTCTATTATTGATTCATCTATTGCAGGCGTGTCCAAATGCGGCCCTCAGAGTGATTTTGTGTGGCCCTCAGCTGCATTTTAAAAATTATATAATTTAGTTTTCCTGCAGGATTTTGATGCAGAGAGACGCTTTATGACATTTTTTAGGTTTTTACTCACATGAGACCCAAAAAACAAAAAAATCCAAATAAATTAAAATCTTTTTTAATGCAAAATTTCCCATTCAATCAAAAATATTCTAAAAATTTTTGCGACAATTCAAGAGATGTTGAGATTTCCGACTTTATTTCCTGGTCAAAAGAACCACAAACCCTCACTGACTTTTTAACGCAGACTTGTGAGCTCTGTTCATAAAGCCTGACTAAATCCAGCAACAGGACTGGAGACAGACCCAGATCCTGGTCTGGTTGCTGAGGATGGAACTAAATGTAGAAACCTAAAAACAGTTGACCAATCAGATCCAGTGAATCTGATGCTTTTTATTATGGACTCAAACATACGAGATCCCTGTGTCGTATTGACAAAGACTGTCCATTAAAATGTTGCATTTATAATGAATTTTTGAGCAGAACTAAATATCTTTTGCTCGTTTCGTTTAAGAAATATTCTAACTTTTGTGGCCCTGGAGGACTTGACACTTGGTGATTTTGGCCCCATGTTGAAAAGTTTGGACACCCCTGCTCTATTGTGTCCTGTTACAGCTGTCCTCAGTTCAGTTTGTATTTACAAGGATTAGACAGCCTTAAAGTGCCCATGACTCCATATTTAAATCACTTTATATTAAACAGGTGTAATCTTTGATGCCTCTAGATCAGCGTTGCACCATTATAACTCAAAATACGCTGTAATTATTTCCTAACGAGCAACTCAGAAATCAGAAGAAAGCGCCGCCTTCCGGTTCTGCTGGGTTTCTCCTTATTTGGCAGCCTGACACTTCTGCTGCAGTAGGGGGCAGTGTCCAGTAGGGGGCAGTGCCCAGCAGGGGGCAGTGCCGTCGCGTGAAAGAGAAACGAAACTGAAACTAAACACTACACGGTCTATGGTCAATGGCGGCGTCCTCCTCGCTCCAGTTGTCGTGAACGTGCATGTGGGCGGAGAATTGACCATATAAGCAAGTCCGGATCACTATGACCTCATAGCGGGCTGGAGTGAAAAAAACTGTTTGAAACCTGGGTCTGAAATCTGGAAGAGCTTCTCACTGGCTGGACTAGGAGACAGATGGACGCCGTTTTTTGCTCTTTCTGGCAGGTTTAAGGTGAGAACTCAACGTTGCAACATGATAGATAAGTCAGAAAACATGGAAAACCATGACATGGGCACTTTAATGAAATGGTGGAGCATGAACAGGGAGAGAATATTTAGATATCTAGTTTAGATCTGACATATTGTTATAAAGAATTAACAATATGTCATATATATGCAATCTGAACCTTTTTATAACTTATTAAATAAGGCCACAATAATGCTGTTATATTCACGCCTTGTGCGTTTTAGCCAGATTTCTTGATGATTTGGAGAATTATCAATTTTTATTGAGAAACAGCACGGTGCACATTATTCACACCTCTGGTGGAAGAAAAGAATTTATGAAGGACATGTCCAAAGTGTGGCGCTATTGGGCTGTTGGTGACCCTCAGAGGGATTTTGTGTGACTCTCAACTAAAGAATGGTAGAGTTTTAGCCACCAGCACAGCCTTTATGTTCAGATTTTTGCTAAATTTAAGTGAAAACTTGGTGATTGTGTTCGACTCCTGCCTGGATAATGACCTGCTTTACTTAAAAGAACAAACAGAACAAGTCACTCTTCTTTTCTGTCATTTATTCAAAGTTTTTATACAGAAAATCACAATAAAATAACTTTAGTCTCAAGAAGTCTCATTTTTGCGTCCCCCAGAACTTTCAGCGTGGTGATTTTGCACCATGTCTTAAAGTTTGAACACTCCGGCTTTAACACAATGTTTAAACAACCGATAAAAGACAGTTTGCAAAAATCAGAACTGATCTCCTGAACCTCTGGATGGATTTTAATAAAACTCTCAGGAAGTAACCACTGGATGTCCGTCTACAACTGATTAACATTAAGAGTCAACCAAATTCAAGATGGCTGCCACAGCTAATCATCATTAGCAAAACAACAATGGTAACAGCTGAGTTAATTTTATAGATATTGATCTATGATTTGCTTTGGAAGCAGCTGATATAATGTCAGATTAGGTGACATTTTCAAGGTTTGACCAAAACGGTTATAATTCCATCATTTCTCAACAAAAGATGATCTTAATTTTAAACATTAAAACTAGGGATGTACCGATACCACTTTTTTCAAAACCGATCCGATACTTAAATCTGAGTACTCGCCGATACCGAGTACCGATACCGATACTTCTACCACACACAAAAAATGCAACAAATTGGAATACAGGTTTTATTTTTTTTCTTCTCTGCTTTTTACAACAAATACCCGAGTTAGATAAAAAAAATATATATATATTAATAAAAATGATCACAAAACTAAAATATAAGGTGAAAAATAACCATTTTCTGTGATTTCACAGTGAAATTATTGCAGTTTTCCACATTTTAACCAAATAAAATGAACTATTTGGCACCATCTCCAGCTCTCAACCCACACTGTTCCTCTTTAGCTCAATAGCTCCCCCTAGTGTTCAATATAGGAAACTACAACAGAAATCACAAGTCACAGACAGTGAAGCCACTGGTATCGGCTCCTGGTATCGGGTAACTTTAATCGATATCGGTATCGGACCGATGCCGATATCGGTATCGGGCCGATACTGATACCATTATCTGTATCGGTGCATCCCTAATAAAAAGTGTGAGATGATATTCATTTAAGAAAATATATTTTCTCGATTTATTCTGTAGCCCTTTAGACACATAAATTAATAATCCAAAAACTCAGAATAAAAAATGAACTGTTTGTCTGCAAATGTAAATATAACAATTATATGATTTGTATTTTTGTGTCTGTGTAATTATATACAGTATAATACAGCTATACTGTAGATATAGTTGACACGTACCACCTGCAGAACATGGATTCTCCAGTAGAGGGCAGAAGACATGACGTGATAAAGAAGAACGAACTCATCCTGATGAAGAGGTGGAGCTCTTAGAGTTTAAAATAAATAAGAGAAGCTGGACTTTCTGACTCCTCCTACATCAGACCCTCATCAGTTCACTGGAGTGAAACGAGGTCTCCTGTCTGTAACGTTCTGTTCATCGTTCCTCCCTTTGCGTGACGTGTCGTCCTCCTCCACAACCCTCCTTCAGACAATTATAGATCTCTGTTGGTTACAAACGAGGTCGAATCAAAGCGCTCCATAAGTTGACTCAGAAAACTTTTAGTGATGAGGTTGCTGTTTCAGCAGCTGGCTCGTTAGCTGATGAACATCTGCATTAATTAAAAGGACACGCTGCTGGCTGCAGCCACGCGAAGACATCAGGGCTTTGTCTGTGTGTGAGACTGGGGGCATGCTGGTGTTCTGGTAGGGAGAAATGCCAAACAGCAGGGCAGCGCAGATAGCAAACAGAGTGGGACTGCGTGGGTTGCTGTGCTTACAGCACCAGAGAACATTTATTTATATCTCAGGAGTCTGCTAACTGTAGCCAGTGCAGTCTCACCGTCTCAGGCTGCAGATCCAAACTGATCAAAGTCTGCAGGAACAGCGACAGCAGCCCAATAAATGTGGCCTACATCTCTAACCGGGCACATTTGTTCCAAAAAAAGACAGCGCCACCTTAAAAAAAGAGAAAATGACAGCTCCTTTAAGGCAGGTCTCAGAAAGAAAGAGACGAGAGAAAGTGCTGAGCGTCTTAAAGCTGCAGTGTCTGTATGTTTTTATTAAATTTGTCAGATTTCTGCTGCTAATTCGGGAAGATTGAGGAAGCATTAAACTCCACTGGAGCTGGAGCTGCTTATTTCTGCTCCAGAGAAATTCCAGGATGTGCTGGGAGACCGGATCTTAAAGGGGCTTTACTGCTGTTCTGTTGTGTGTTTCTGTGTAAAGGTTGTGAACATTTACTGCAGGCATGTCCAAAGTGTGGCCCTCTGAGTGATTGTGTGCCCCTACATTTCAGAATCAGTAGAATTTAGTCCTCCCTGTTGGTTCTTTAAATATTATTAGTTTCAGATTTTTACTAACATATGAAAAACCAAACATCCTGATGAATAAAGATATTTTTAAAATGTAAGTCCAACCCAAGTAGTCCTTTATTAGGCACGTTTTAATTAAATTTCATAATAAATAGGAACTAAAAACCCTCTGATTTTTACTAAAAAGCAGATTTGTGAGCAACATTCACAAAACTGGACAAAATAATGAACTCAAATGTATTTATAAGAAAGTGGAAAACAGTCGACTCATCAAATCCAAAGAATTTAATGCATTTTCTTTATTAAGGCAAACATATGAGACCTTTTTAATGTCTTAAAGCAGAATTACATACATTTTTTCTATAAAAACTAATACTTTGTTCTACTTTTGAAGAATTTTTGAGCAGTACAGATTTTAAAAAATCACAATGAAATAACTGTAGCTTTTTTAATTTAAAAAATAAAATTTTTGTGTGTGAAAAGGCATCAAATTCACTGGATTTGATGGTTTTCTAGATACTTGAAGTCTGATATCAGCAACAAGACCAGGATCTGGATCTTTCTTCTGCTGGATTTAGTCACATTTTATGAATGTGCTCACAAGTCTGCTGTTTAGTAATTCAATTAAAAAAAAACTGACAACTTTGGACTGGACTTAACCTTTTACATTTTAAAAAGATTTGTATTTATCTTTAATTTTTTTTGTCATAAAGCATCAGCAGCTTGATGGAGTCCCGAAGGGTCTATTTCTCCACACTGAGGCCATTCAGATAGTAACTACACTGCAAAAACTGATTTCTAAGAAAGTTAAATAGCCTTGTTTTTAGACATTTTGACTTATTTTTGTCTAAAAAGAAAATATATTCTTACAGCCCTACTTGAAATAGGACAAATCTTCTTAAATATGATCACATTTTCTAGATTTGAGCAAAAAATAAAAAATAAAAATCTGCCAATGGGGTAAGCAAAATTTGCTTGGCTAGATTCCTTAAAACTAGCAAATTGTTCTAAATAGGGATGCACCGATACCACTTTTTTCAAAACCGATCCGATATCGATACTTAAATCTGAGTACTCGCCAATACCGAGTACCGATACCGATACTTCTACCACACAAAAAAATGCAACAAATTGGAATACAGGTTTTATTTTTTTCTTCTCTGCTTTTTACAACAAATAACTGAGTTAGATTAAAAAATATATATATATATATTAAAAAATGATCACAAAACTAAAATATAAGGTGAAAAATAACCATTTTCTGTGATTTCACAGTGAAATTATTGCAGTTTTCCACATTTTAACCAAATAAAATGAACTATTTGGCACCATCTCCAGCTCTCAACCCACACTGTTCCTCTTTAGCTCAATAGCTCCCCCTAGTGTTTAATATAGGAAACTACAACAGAAATCACAAGTCACAGACAGTGAAGCCACTGGTATCGGTTCCTGGTATCGGGTAACTCTAACCGATACCTGTATCGGTATCGGGCCGATACCAGTATGTAGGGATGCACCAATACCAGTATCGGTATCGGTGCATCCTTAGTTCTAAATGCAGAAAATTTTGCTATTTTTAAGGAATCTAGCCAAGCAAATTTTGCTTACCCCATTGGCAGATTCTTTTTTTTTGCTCAAATCTAGAAAATGTGACCATATTTAAGAAGATTTGGCCTATTTCAAGTAGGGCTGTAAGAATATATTTTCTTTTTAGACAAAAATAAGACAAAATGTCTAAAAACAAGGCTATTTTACTTTCTTAGAAATCAGTTTTTGCAGTGTAATTATAACATTTGGACAGAAACGTATGTCAGAATGAAAAGTTACTTTATTTTTGGAAAAAATATCAGTCTTGTTTTGATGTTTTCACATGTTTTAAAAGAGCATCATTAGAAAACGTTTACAGTTTTTAAAGCCAGTTAGTGGATGGAGAGTTCCTGAAATCAACCATCAGCATGTAGTCTATGATTCTACCACTAGGGGGCCCCTTATTTAATAAATAAATACTGTTTACTGACTTATTATAAGAGAATCATCTGCTTCTCTCACAGGACCTTGTTCATCACAGTCTGATACCATGTAGGAGTACAGCTCCTCAAAAAGACACCAGTGATTATTATTATAAAAGACGTTTGTAATAATCTTTAAGCTTTGACTCAAAGTAAAATCACTAACTTTTATAATAGTTGTTATAAAACCCTTTCATTTCTTATTGGTTTATAGTTTTTCTAGCTCTGCTTCCACTGAAGGGTGAACATATTTAATGCAGATTTTTCCCCATAAATAAATTTATCCTAAAGGTGGAAAGTCCACATGTACAGAAATCATTATTTTTCCTCCACATCGCAAAAAGAAAACCTTTATTTAAGTCCTGAATCAACCCTATAGCTGAGAGGGATTCTATTATAAATGTGTCCTAATTGCTTTATTTAGCGGTCCAAATTGTTGATGTAGCCTAATTAGCTTGTTTTGGACCAGTACAGTGCTTACTGTTCCCCATTTCCCTGATAGCGGGTTTGTTACTAATTACTCGTCTGCTGTTGTTTTTCTCAAACCCCACTCTGAGTCCTTAAGGCTGATTCATCTACATAGCAGCTCGTCAGAACAAAGCAGACTGGTGTAGGTGGGAATCAAAATGCTCATTCCTGCAAATATGCTCCCTGATGGAGTCTTATTGTGACTCAACAAACCGAATGAAACCATTAACTCCTGACTCGTCTTTTGGATCAGTTGGGATTTTTCTCTAAGTGTCATTCATGAATTTTCTTTAATCTCTGACAGCAGAGTTTTTTTTTTTTAATCACAAGTTGGTTTCATTTCTTAGGAGAGTTTCAAATGTGCAGAGAAATCTTGGCTTTGACATTCAACACAAATAGTTTTTATTATCCGAAAATGGCGTGTGATGGGATTGTGACCTTTTTCTGTATGGCAAGCCAAATTAAGATATAATCAAACAACCCTTATATTTTATTATTCTTTTAGGCATAAATACTGTAGTACTATTTCTCCTATTAAAATGACCTTTCTTATCAAATTCTCATATAAATATATTTCAAGGTGTTCACAGTTGAGATTGCCTTAAAGATTGCTATTTTGTGGAAAAATTATGAATAATTAGTATTGTAGATTTCTCTTTGAACAGCCTCAGTTTGAAGAAACAGATTCGTTCTACTGGATTAACAAGCTAACAGCTAGTCACATAGATTCCTGTATTCTTAACTCGTAATGGTCTATTTTTGCTAGCGCTATTTTATAAACTTTATAAAGCCATGATTTTAACATTACAAGCTTATTTACATTTAATTATATTATTATTGTATCTATGTAACACATTTGAGTCAGTGGTCAGAATTTTACTCATTCTGATTAAATATCCATGTAATGTAAAATTGACAGCCACATAAAGTTTATAAAATAGCATTTGAACAAACTCTATGTTTAGAGTTCTACGTTTATACTTGCAGCCCATTTTTAGCTAAAATAAAAGCCTAAATTTTCCACCCGTTTGCTACCGTTTGGGCCTCACAAGCAGTGTTGGCTACGTTACTTTAAAATTGTAATATATTAATATTACTAGTTACAGCAAAAAAAAAAAAAAAAAGGTAATATGTTTGTATTACATATTACAGTCCCCAAAAAGTAACTAAGTTACACTACTTTTAGTTACTTTTGGCAAAATATCTTATGTGATGGCGTTCTAAAATACTGTAACTGATCGATTTACATTTTCCACGAGAATGACACCAAGAATACTGTGATTTTCTCACTATTTTATTAAACTACAGTCAATTCTAAAGAATATTTTATTAATGTCAGTCCATACATCAGCTGTTGATACTCCTGGGCTTCAAATATTCTCTTCAGCTCCGTTTCCATAGCAACACACGTCTTATTCAACGCCTTGACAAATGTCTTTTGGAGGGTGGAGGTGTTGTAACTACTAAGTTACTCAAATTGTAACTAGTAATATATTACTTTACTTTAAAAGAGTAATGTTAATATATTACTAGTTACTCAAAAAAGAATACATTACTGTAACTAATTACTTTGTAACTAGTTACTCCCAACACTGCTCACAAGTGAATGTTGGCTGAGAGGAAATCCAGTTGTAACTGGCCCCAGTAAGACTAGCTGTTAGCTCACCAGTCTGCTCAGAAGCAAACCTGTTTCTCCAAGCTGAGGCCATTCAAACATACAAACTGGTATGTTCATCAGCCGCGTCTCAATACTCGCACCTCGCGCCCCTCAGTTGCGCGTTCCCGCGGAGGTGCGCGAGTGCTTAGGGTGTCTTGATTCTCCTGGCCGTAGAATCCGGACCTTGGCCCCGCCCCCTTTTCCACCCTCGCTACTAGGGATGGGCGATATGGCCTAAAAAATTTATCACGATAATTTCTGGTATTTATGGCGATAACGATAAATTACTATAATTTTTTTTCTGTAAAATAGCAGATTATGTTCTGTTTAAGTTGTGTTCCAGTGACTGTGCTGAAAAACATCATACAATTACACAATAATAATTCAAATAAAATACAAGTAGGGCTGGGTGATATGGCCAAAGATCTATATCACAGTATAATTATAAACATCTGCATTAACAGTATATACAGTATATATTATTATTATTGTTAGAGAAGAGAGGGGAGCGAGAGGGAGGGATGTAGATAGATATCCATCTTTATTATATAAAATCCATTTTATATATACTGGTATACTTAAACATATATTCTCTGAGCTAAAGATATCTATTAATTGGTTAAAGTAACTTTTTTAGAAAAATTGTGCTTTTTTCCTCCTTCAATCTGTTCAGATGCAGAAAAGTCGACATTGTTTTGACAGTCTGGTCCAGTTTTTGACCAGACTGAACTTATTACTGACAATGGCCTGGATCACTAAGAGTCATCTACCTGCTCTGAGCTTCTCCTTCTCTCCTCCTTTCTTCTCCAGCACCTCTTGCGTCCTCTCCTCCAGGCGCATGAGCGCGCGCGCTCTTTCCAACTCATTTATTAACCAACTTGAAAAACTCTGTAGCTTTCTGACGGCGGTACCCGGGGGTGTTGCGCAGCGTGCCTGTGTGCAGCAAGTGAATCTCTTTCTGGAGCTGCAGGAGGGGCCGCCCGGCCTCGGAGTCGCCGCGGTGCGCCAGTCTCTTGGCCCTCGGCCTCGTTCTGAACCATGCATGCAGGGGGAGGGCGAGTCCTGCGGCCGCGGGTTCCGAGTGAGCGTCGAACCAGCGGTAGCTTCTAATTAGCACTCGCGCATCTCCTCGGACACGTCCACTGTTCATGGACTAGGGACCGGGTCCTGGATTTGCTGTTCGGTCCAGACAGAACCTGGTCTGGATCCGGACTGAGGATAAAAGTTCAGTGTAGCTCCTCGTTTTAAAATGAGCTCCTCCTCAGCTTCACGTCCGCCTTCCGCCATGTTTGTTTACATTCCGCACGTGAACCGGGTGCGCGCAAAACTACGTCATCAACTAGACTTATCGTTGTTGTCGCGAGAAGACAAATTTTTATCGTGAAGAGAATTTTCAACGGTATGCACACGATAAAATATCGCCCATCCCTACTCGCTACACACTTTGCCGAAGTGCGCATGGGTGCACACTTCAGCAAAGGGTATTACCCATAATTCCAAGTGCACTTCACTGAAGAACGTAGGGTGGAAATGCGAGTATTGAGACAGGGCCATCGTCTATAACCTTTCCACAGAAACCAGTTTCAAAATTAATGTGGTTGTTAAAATATTTAACTCTTAATTAAATTCATAATCCTGATGATAATTTCTTCTGATTGATTGTAATTCCGTTTTTACTTAAACACTTTACAGAAGCCGTTTAGCTGTTTGGTAGCTAGCTGCTTTTTTTCACCCGTTTAGCACGCTAAGCTAACTAGCTAAGCTAACTAGCGAATGGCTGTAGCTTTTAAATAGCACAGAGACTAGGGCTGCCACTAATTTTATTTTGATTATTCTATCGACTAATCATTGTATTATTCTAAAGGACTAATTGTGGAGGATGGACTAGGATTTAGCTACAGATTCACCTCTACAAACTGAGGAGCTTCTGTTAGCTTCCAGCTACATGTAGCCTGACTTTTAGTAGCTTCAGTGCTACGTGATAGCCGTTCCCTAAAACAGGTAGAAGTGCCTTTTCATTCAACTTTGTATTATAAATATTGATGATAATTGGTTTGTATTTTATTCTTTTTTTAATGAAAAAAAAGTGAATGATGCAGTAAGCTAAGCAGGATATACAGGAAGTTTAGCTAACTTTATAATTTATTTGGTTTGATTTGATAAAACCCTGATCTAATACACACAGGCAGCATTAATCTAATTACTCTAAAAGTAAAACATTTATTCACTGGATAAATTAGTCATCAGACAGCTGTCGGCTGAAAAGTTTAAGGAATTAAAAGATAAACTCATAAAAGATCGACTACAAATATTGACATATTATCATTGATTCTGACGACTATTCGCAGCAGCACCAGGAGGAGACCCAATGTTATTGAATTTAAAATTGAAGAAGTCAGTATTTATGTAGATTAACTTGTGTCCAGGACTAGGAATAAGAACTAGAACGATTGTATTTACAGAGGAACGATGAGAACACTAAAGGAACACAACAGAGATTCTAATTTTTGTTGAAAAGTTGGTAAAAAAAAACAAAACTTTTGATTTAGTTTGGTTAAAAACGTGATTTTAACTTGACCACAAAACCAACAAAAAACCTAATAATTGAGTTCATGTGTCAGGATGGTTGAACCGAGCTGACGGAGAGCTTCCTGCTGCTCTGACACCGAGGTGGACGGAAGTGTAGGAGAGGATGAGAAGCTGTAGATGGAGAGAGATAGAGCTAACGGAGGAGAAATCCCATGCTCGCTCACTCCCACACCTTTTTTTTCTCTTGCTGTAATCCGGCTCTGGTTTCTCACACTGCAGCAGTCTGACTCCGGCGAGCAGCGCCACAGTTTCCCCATCGTTTTTCTCCTCACAGATCTTCAGCTGAGTTTCTTCTCTCTCTGGAGACAGCAGCCACCTTCAGGGGGAAGACCTCCCACCTGCCTGTCAGAAGCTTTTTTCTTTTCTGAGCTGAGACATGAAGCCTGTTGAATGTAATCAGGACTGACTTGGATTCTCTGAACGGCTCCAGTTCAAAGCCTGATTTTTATTATGGGTTGCGCTTTTACAAATTGGACTGAGGTGGATCTTTAATGTAGATTCGCCCTCTTTTTTACTTCTTGTTCTTAAGGGAACTCCAGTGGCCAAACAGCTGATTTCTCTTCAATTTCTCCCCCTCGCATGTCACCATGTTCGCCAGAATCTTCATCCCCAAGAAGCACCGGCAGCGCTTCGACGACGCCGTCTCCCAGAACGTGATCAACCGGCTCTGCCGCAGCAAGAGCATCAGCGAGCCGCAGGGCAGGATCCGGCGCAGTCGGAGCGAGGATCACTCGGACCGCCACCACGGGTCCAAAAGGGCCAGCTCGGTGCCGAGGGACGGAGGGGAACCTGGAGGGAGAGGGGAAGCTGAGAGGGACAGGGGGGGAAGGAAATCCGTCTCAGGGATCCCCACGCACCCTCCTCTTGGACCCAATCAGAGGTGAGAAACTCTCAGCTTTTCAAACACAACAAGGTACTTTTCATTCTGCAGACAAAGTGTTTAAAAATGCATGAGGAGACAGGAGGTCTCCTAAAGCGTCTGCTCCCTTCTGTCTCATCACACATCCTCATTTATTAAGCTCTGTGTTTGTATCCAAAAATCACACATTTCCTCTCCTTTAAAAAATCTCCTCCTGACTGATCATTCAACTTCTCCCGCTCATCCTCCGCCCACCAACAGGCTGATTACACAGCTGTCCAATTAATGACACCACACTGGACTCACAGGATCGCCGGAGTGGTGACGAACTCCCACACAGGGCTAACGAACGCCGTCCCGTTAACGAGCCGTCATCTGGACGAGCGTGAAAACCTGTAGCTGGCATGTTAAATAGGAGGCAAGCAGCTGGCGGTGCAGTCAGTCCGAAGGTTGTGTTTTTGTGGTGTTGCTGCGGCGTCTAGAGAAACAGACACCGAAGGAGGTAGAAGACGAGGAGAGAGGTGGCAGGAAATCTGAGGAAAATAAACAAATAAAGGCAGTAGATCAGATCAGACTGACAGATATTTCTGAATGGACCCACCCGCTCGTGTTTTCTCCCTAAGCCTTTATGGATCCAGCTGATCAGAATTATTCGCTCTAGATCGTTTGTTTTGGTCTAAGTTTGCCTCGTTTGAGAGTTTTCGGTTTGATGACTTCCTTATATAAAGGTTGATGCAGATTGATGGGAATCAGGAGATGCTCTCCTCACGCAGCATCCTCCACACACACACACACACACGTGCGCGCTCACATAACACCCAGTGCACCTCTCGGCATTTAGCTCGTCTTACATAACAACCTCTAACTGCAGCTATCGGAGATTCGTCTGTTTTCTCCCCAGTTTGTCTCCTTTTTTATTTTCTAAACTGAGGCGATGTTGCCTGGAGTCATCTCCATGGCAACGTCCTGCGGACATCCAGCTAAACTCTCACCGCCGATGTAAATGCGAGCCGTCAGCTAAATGTCACGGCTTCGATCGGGGAAATGTCGAGATTTATTTTTATTTAGACCCGATTGAGTGAAAGGAGAGGAACGTGAGGGGGTTGTTTGGAAAGTTCCTGGCCTAAATCTAGAAGTTTGATTGCAGTAAATAGAGTGTCATGCGCCCACTTGTTCTGACGCCCCCACACAGGAAGTGACAAATCAAAACAACAGAAAGAGAAGCGGCGCAAACAGACCCGTAAACAACAGCGAGTGAGACTCCTTGTTCTCTCACGGAAAGCTCGTCAAGCTTCATTATGTTTCGATACAACTGAGTCATCCACCAATTTTCAAAAATTTACTCTGTAATCAGACAAATTCTTGACTTTTATCTCCTTCCTGCAGGTTTATTTATAATATATAAATGAATCAATCCATACCTGATGATTTTCAGACGTTCTCTCCTTCCTGCTTCTCCTGTTTCAATCGTTTATTCAGTTTTTTTTTTTACGTTCAATTGGATAAAATTGGACATTTAGTGACATCATTGGAGCTTCTGGGGGAATTCTCGTTGGCATTTTTCAGTTTTACCAAAAGTATTAGAATAATTAGACAACAATTGACAAATTAGACCTTCATAGTAGAAGTGAAGAAGTGTCATCTAACATTTTATGGTAATAAATCATTTAAATTTGATTTAGGAAGCTCTTATTTTGTTTAAATACGACGTAAAGTTGCTGATTTTGCGTCCGTCTCCATCAGGATCGTCCGTGTCTACAGAGGGAAGAAGAGCTTCGGCTTCACGCTGCGAGGTCACGCTCCCGTCTGCGTCGACTCGGTCATCTCAGGTAACGCTTCTATTCTAAAACCACCAGATCTCGTCGACGCCGCCTTCTCTGCGGGGCGTTCTGACCCCAACGCCGGAGCAGAGGGGGGCTGGTGCTTTCTGTGTGGGCGAGTTTTTTAGCCCAAAGAGGTAAAAGGTGGACAGGAAGTGTTTGTGTGTGAGTGTGAGTGTACCAGAAAGTGAATTTGTGTGACTCATCAAGAGGAAAACACTCAGAACAGACTGTGCTGTGGCAGCATCAGGTGCTCCATTCACACAGCTTCACGCTGTTGTAGTGGTATAAAACCTGAAGTTTTATTGTGCACCTTCTGCTGATTTATCCAGTTTACCTGAGGGTTTACTCGAGAGCCTCTGTGCTCCGGACACCTGGTTTAGACGACTGTATGTGATAAAAGCAGGAATATCTAGGCTCATTAATTAGCAGGGAGTTAGTTACGTACCTTTATATTGACGAATGGAAGCTGAGTCAGGAATAAAGACTTGACAGTATTTATTATAAAAGCTGACGAACAGTACAAACAGATCTAGAATTGAGGTAGCAGTCTTGGTTAGCATATCAACAAGTGTAAGGGGTTCTAAAGTTGATCTTATTTATGAGTTTAACGACTATGATGTTTTAAGACTAGGGTTGTTATCTTAGAGGGAGTTTAAGTTACTGAGGGTGAATGGAGGAGTTACTTGTTGGAGGAAGCTAAGTAGTGGGTTAGCTTTATCAACAGGTCTTTGGATTACCAGAAAGTGAGTTCTTACTGAGACCACCGGTCCAATGGATCGTAGACTGGCAGGGATGGAGAAGACCGTAGGGAGGCGGATGACCCCACTTTGAGCCGTCGGGGACCGTCGGGTCGCCGGCAGGCGCCTGACTGCGTCCTGATCCGGGAGTTCAACAGAGCCATTCCTGGTTCGTAGCATCAAAGGCTGGAGTCGTCCATTCGGTGAAGACTTTCTGAAAGTTTCAGTAAAATCCAGCCAGTGGTTTATCAGATATTTTTGCCAACAGAAGCAACTGTGGCGAGACCATTTAAGGCTTTAAAAACAAATACATGCAGTACTTAGATCCACCACTAGAGGTCAGAATACACGTTTAGGATTTGATACAGCAGGTTTTTGAGGAATGCACTAATCCTGATGAGGAGGTAGAGCTCTTACAATAAACATGATACACTTAATCTTATAGGGTTGAAATTTTGTTGCATTTGCTTGAATGTACATTTTGAAATAAATTATTAACTGTTCAATTATTCCGAGAAATGTTAGTGTAATTATTTCTTTAAAGCTTAAAATATCAAATAATAATAATAAAAATTCAGTTTTATAGAATGTATTGGTATAGGGATGCACCGATACTGGTATCGGTATCGGGCCGATGCCGATACCAGTATCGGTTAAAGTTACCCGATACCAGGAATCGATACCAGTGGCTTCACTGTCTGTGACTTGTGATTTCTGTTGTAGTTTCCTATATTGAACACTAGGGGGAGCTATTGAGCTAAAGAGGAACAGTGTGGGTTGAGAGCTGGAGATGGTGCCAAATAGTTCATTTTATTTGGTTAAAATGTGGAAAACTGCAATAATTTCACTGTGAAATCACAGAAAATGGTTATTTTTCACCTTATATTTTAGTTTTGTGATCATTTTTTAATATATTTTATTTTTTTATCTAACTCAGTCATTTATTCTAAAAAGCAGAGAAGAAAAAAATAAAACCTGTATTCCAATTTGTTGAATTTTTTTTGTGTGGTAGAAGTATCGGTATCGGTACTCGGTATTGGCGAGTACTCAGATTTAAGTATCGGTATCGGATCAGTTTTGAAAAAAGTGGTATCGGTACATCCCTGGTTAATAATAATATAACAACTATGTAATCTTTGTTTTATTATGTAATTATGACAATATAGCAGTAAAAAAGAAATAACTATGTCTCTTTCCACCTGTAGATCCTCCACCAGGGGGCAGTAGACATGTATAGGACTAGATGAACGTACTAATCCTGATACTACACTTGAGGCAAATTTGCAACAAAAGTCGACAATGGAGTTAATTCTCTTTTCCCTTAAGATTCATTAGTTTTTAAAATTATTTTCAGACTCAGAACCTTTTAAATTTTTTGTGCTTGTTGATTAAAAACCAGAAGAGTTTGCCGTACCGTTATTCCTGTCTGAAATAAAAGCAGCAGACAATAGATGCTGTAACGTGAAGCCACTGTTGAGGGAAGTTTCCAGATTCCTGTGAGGGGGGAGGTGCTTCGGACTCTGTGTGTGTGTGTGTGTGTGTGTGTGTGTGTGTGTTTGACGATGACGGCACCGCGCTCGCCCACCATCATCACCCACCGACATGTGCTGCAGCCGACTGACTCAGTGGGCCTTATGGAGGTTGAAATGGAGATGGTGGGGGTGGATAGCATGTCTCTCATCGTGATCTGAACACCGTCCTTTATTGATTACAAAGAAAGAAAAGTGAAACAGCTCCACCCAACATTAAAAGCTGGAATTAGAATCTGAGAACTTAACATGAAGACAGATGTCAGTCACTTTAAAGGAGCTTGAGCAGAGAGCTGACAGATGAGGAGGGGATGCACAGAACAGATTCCAGCAGGGCTTGTTTTGACAGCACTGTTTCCTTACGTAATGCAATTTAGCATGGAGCTCATCTGGTTTGTTGACGGGCTTTGTTGGATCTCACACAGAGACTGACAGCGCCACATTAGTCACCGTCTCTCTCTGTTCTCTTCACCTGTTTAGCTTAGAGGATCTGTCTGTGATCGATGTTTGAATTTTCTGTTTCTTACAGATACTCCAGCTGAGGAATGTGGGCTGAAGCCAGGCGACCGCATCCTGTTCCTCAATGGACTGGACATGAGGTTTGTCTCTAAAGGAAAAGCTGTAGTAGTAGTACTTTGTCTTTATCTACTGCTGGATGCTTGAACTTTACTGTATATTTAGACGTCAAGGCTTGTTTTTGTCTTGAGAAGCCATCTGCTACCACTTGTAATGACTCAGTGTGAAAAAGCAGCTTTCAGGGCCAAATAATGTAATCCACAACCTACAGATATCGTTTGAACTTCTACTTCACCACTACGTTTTATTTGGAATAGTTTTTCTTCTCTAGCTTTTTTTGACCCTTAAATGTTTCAGATCAACAAATAAATGCAAATATCAGACAAGGATAACCAAACCAGCTGTGTCCTGTGTGGAAAAAGTATTTGACACAAAGTAGTTCCACCAGCCGCGTCCAGACCTGATCACTGCCAGACCTGCAGAATTCAGAAATCACTTCAAAAGAACCTGACATCATGAAGTAGGCTAAACGATCTCAAAAAGCAGCACATCATGCCCTGTTTTAAAGAAATTCAAAAATAAGAGTCTCTAAGGCGTGTTTCCACTGCAGGAACCTTTTTTCACTCTAAAAAATAATATCTGAGCTGTAGTTGAGGTGATGGACTTATTTACCTAAATCTGACCGATTATTTTGGTTTATTCAGGACAACTTAAATTTTTGGGTTCAATCAACGTAAAATCAGTGATGTTCACACTAAAGAAAAGATAAGTTGAAACAACTTAACTGAATTGCTTCAGTTGGTAACAAATAATTCAATTAAGTTTATCCAACTTAAATTATTAAGTTGGTTCAACCTGACAAATTTAAGTCAAACTTACTCAAATCATTTAGTTCCTTACAAATCAAAAATTCAAATCCTTCTGACTGAAATTTATGTAAATTCAACTCAAAATTTTAAGTTTTTCCAAATGAAAAAACTGAATGATCAAAAAGCACATTATCAATGACTTTGAACTTAAAAACTATTTAAATGTAAATCATGTTAAATGTGTGTTTTAGCGTGTTATTTTAGTTTTTATTTTCATTGTAATTAGAATTTCAAGTTGGCTAAAAAGAAAAAAATCCACTGCAGAGATGGAACATTTTAACATTTATTGTGAGAACATCACACATTTAACAGTTTTGCACAGATGCAAGTAATAATGCAATAAAGACTTTTTTACACTTTAAAACATTTTGCTACTCTCTGAATGGAGTTAATATTTATGAATAGCTAAGTCCTGCTAGCAGGTTAGCAACAAAAACTAAGTATTCATAAATACTCAACTCCATTCAAGGAGGAGGAAAACATGTTGAAGTATAAAAAGTGTTCATTGCATAATATTTTTAAAATCATATGAAACAGTGAGTTGCTTGGTGGTGCATGTTGTTAGCACTGTTACAGTCAGGAGGTTGTGGGTTCACTTCCCAGCTCTGTGGCCAGCTTGCATGTTCTTCATGTGTGAGTTTTCACCCCAGTCTCTTTAAGTTCAAAATCATTGATAATGTGCTTTTTGATCATTCAGTTTTTCATTTGGAAAAACCGAAAGATTTGAGTTGAATTTACATCAATTTAGGTCAGAAGGATTTGAATTTTGAATTTGTAGAAACTAAATGATTTGAGTGAGTTTGACTTAAATTCGTCAAGTTAAACAAACTTAATAATTTAAGTTGGATAAACTTAATTGAATTACTTGTTACCAATTGAAGCAGTTCAATGAAGTTGGTTCAACTATTCTCTTTTTTCAGTGAATTGTAGTTTTTCCCACTGCGTTCACCCAGGTAAATCCAGTCTACACGGGTAGAAACTGATCCTAGAACTCAGCCCTGGTAGGGAGGTAGTACGTTTGAGATTACTCTGAATTTTCAGGGTTTGCGATGCAAAGTTTTCATGTTTAATCCGTGATCTAAATCGTTCTTGCTGCATGTTCACACGGTTTGATCTCAGCCAAGTAGTGGCTCAAATAAATCCAGAACTTGTGAATCTCTTCTTCTGCTGATGAAGCAGTGAGCCTTCACTATGTTTCCTCTCTTTTAGCAGCGCCACCACCTGGAATGGGGTGAAAAGACTGCATAGTGGAAACACAACTTAAAGCACTGCAGGCCTCACTTAGTTAATTTAATGTCAGAGGTGATGATTCAACAATAAGAGACAATGGAACCATGAATTCTGACCTTTGACCTTAAACAGGTCGCTCATGTTGAAAAATGTGGCTGAATTAAAGCATTTCTGCAAAGAAGAGTGGGAGACTCATTACTAGTTATCATAAACAGTTAACTGGAGTTATTCTGACCAAACGTTATAAATAAAATCAAACAAGCACAGCGGTGCCCCCTGCTGGACACTATAGAGAAAAACCCGATTTCCCAGACTTTGGTTTGTCTTTGGTTTTCAGACCCAGAGGCTGCTGCCCGCTTTCACATAGAGCTTAAAGTGAAAACAACAACACGTTAGGTACCGTGACACGTGCTCCTGAGTATTTACAGCGTGCATGAGAAAGTGCATGTGAGCTTTTACATAAACTGAACTCTCCTAGTGGGAGTCAGATTGGTTCTTTGGTGGACTTTACAACTTTCTGACCTCCTCAACAAGTAAGTGTAGGAGGGAAATAAGAAGTCACGATGGGATGAAACTGATCTGAACCAACATGAGCTCAAACGACTTATAAATCATTATATATAGATACACATGTGTCATTATTTTCATAAGAAACGGTATTAATCATCACGCTGTAGCAGCTGTAGCTCTGAGAGCTGCAGAGCGTTCCCATGGCAGCATAATGGGCTGATTTGATTGGCGCTGTCTAATTTAGCCGCTCTCTGTGATAACACGGTGCTGCAGCAGCAACAGGTGATCTGGTGAACAGTGGGTGTTGTTCACCAGATAAAGAAAATCATGAGATCTGATGGAGCTTCAGCCTTTAAACAGTCATCATCAACAATGTATAGAATTAGATAATTACTGTTGTCATGGAGATGGGTTTGGCAGCACTCAGCTCAGCTGTAGTGACACAGTAAACACTATTTTATCATCCCTTCATTTATCTTTTCTCCCAAGCAGCCAGACGTCCTTGTAGTATTTGATCAAAAGATAATCGGACTTTCTAGAATTGTTCAAATGTGTCTTTTCTGTCCACGTACATGACCACGACAGCATTCTTAAAAATGTAAGAAAGTTGAAGACAAAAGAAGAAGATTCAGACCTAAAAGACATGAATTACAAATGTAATTCTATAAAACCTGCACATAATCGTGGTGCTTTTTAACCATCAAGTAACTTATTACAGATCAACATATAAGAAATATTAACACTTCAACAAACTATGGGAATCAACAAAAGTCAACATCTGTAAAGAAAACAAAAACATCTGGTGTTTGTTTTTGTTTTATATTCAGGTAAAATGTGTTGACATGGAGGGGGCGGGGCTTTTGGTATTCCTTTATTTTACCAGGTGAAATCTCGTTGAGATATTTAATCTCATTTTCAAGAGTGACCCGGTCCAAGAAGGCGGCACGAAAACAGACATAGTACCGCAAAGCACAATATACAGAAAATGAAACAAAAGAAGTCCAAAATGACCAAAGTTAATCAGATTCAATGAATAAAGCAGCTACTTTCTCCCAGAGAGCCAGTTTCACCGTCCTTTAAAAGTGATTTTAAATTAGATGAGTTTTGACATTTTTATTTCCTTTTGTAGGTTATTCCTTGAGAAGGGAGCGGCGTAATGAAAAGCTCTTTTACCAAATTCAGTTTTAGGTCTGGGGATCGACATTTGGAGAGCAGCACTTGAACTTGTAGACAAAATACATCCAATGAGTGATTCTGCGAGCATACAGAGAGGGTAAAGAGGCAGCAGCTACAGAGAGCAGTGATGAGCACGATGATCTAAACCAGCAATAAAACCTAGTGCACTGTGGGACACTGGCTCCAGTTTTATCAGCCATTTTTTTCCCCCCAAATATCTTTATTGATTTTCACTTTAATTTTACAATACAAAACAAGTTATGAACAATGTGACCCTAATTGAACCAGTCACAACCTATCCATACACGCACACATTCACACACCCTCCCATGGTTTGCTTGCATATATAAACATATACCACAAATGCAGTTTGTATTGAAAAAATTGGTATTAGAGTCAAACGTAAAATATTTCTTTGTTCAGTCCCTATTGTTCCGATTCTATAATGCTCATATAAGGTTCCCAGAGGTGGACAAAGTCTCTTTGTTTTCCTTTTGCAATGTAAGCCAGCCTTTCCAAACCAATGCATTCTGAAAGTTCCTTAATCCACTGTTTCAAGGAAGGCGCCTCCACATGTGTCCAATGCAGGGCTAAAACTCTCCTGGCCTGCAGGAGTCCAAAGTCCAACAATGTAGTCAGTTTCTGTGTTTGTTTGAACTCCATTGGATATATTCCCAGTACAGAAAGTTTAGCACACAATGGTATCCTCATTGCGAATGCTTCTGACAGACACCTGATAACTTTTGCCCAAAAACGTTTGATTTTTGGGCATTCCCATAGACAATGAATAAGGGTCCCCTTATCATTTTGGCATTTAATACACGTATCAGGAATTTTGCTATACATATGATGTAATTTAACCGGAGTTATATATAGTCTTGTGAGCCATTTATATTGTATCATTTTGAGTCTTGTATTCACTGATTGTTTTTGAGCTCTTAAACATGCTTTTTTTTTTAGCCATTTATCAGCTGTAGTCATATAGACGGAATCAGCTAGTAAAGGTACAAAGGTTGCAGAGATTAAGTGTTTCCTTGCCTTCAGAGAAAAACACAATTTATTTCTGTAAAAGAAACCTAGTTTAGGTTTCAGCTTTTTGACAAGGGTTTTTGATGACTTATACTGCATCCAGCCACTAGGGGGCGTTGGGTTCCTTTTTCCTTGAGTTTTTTTTTTCCTGTTATTATTTGTCAAAGTCTGCTGTAAAAATGTCAGCATTCAAACAAATCTGCTCTCCAGTATAACATTTTTAAGCATATATCTGTGTTTTTTGTCCATTCTAAAGTAAATGTTTTATTTTTAGGAACTGTTCCCATGAGAAGGTGGTTTCCATGCTGCAGGGCAGCGGGGCCATGCCCACTCTGGTGGTGGAGGAGGGACCGTCTGACTTCTCTTCAGACCAAACTGACCCAGAAGAATCCCCCAGTCTGGCTCTGACTACTCTACCACGTTCTAGGTGAGAACAAACTAATATCAGGGTTCTGTTATAAAACTAAGAAAAAACATGGAATTAAATGTAAAGAACACGAAACCATGAGAGTCCTGCTTTGTATCTGCTGAGCAGGTCTCCAGCTCTCAGTTCTCTCCAGTGGGTTGCAGAGATCCTTCCTCCAAGCATCAAAGTCCACAGACGGACCTTCAGCCAGCAGCTGGAGCATCTGCTGACCATCCAGGAGAGATACACCTGTCTCTT
>SSNR01000008.1:3126593-3142820 GCA_006937965.1 Callopanchax toddi | reverse complement strand
AAATTAAATCTATCAGTAAAAATGATCACAAAACTAAAATATAAGGTGAAAAATAACCATTTTCTGTGATTTCACAGTGAAATTATTGCAGTTTTCCACATTTTAACCAAATAAAATGAACTATTTGGCGCCATCTCCAGCTCTCAACCCACACTGTTCCTCTTTAGCTCAGTAGCTCCCCCTAGTGTTCAATATAGGAAACTACAACAGAAATCACAAGTCACAGACAGTGAAGCCACTGGTATCGGTTCCTGGTATCGAGTAACTTTAACCGATACCGATACTGATACCGGTATCGATATCGGTGCATCCCTACTAATGATGTCATGTCCTTAAATGAGCGAGATGCTGTTTGATATGAACATGGCATGAGAACAGCTGATTTTTGAATGACATAAAACTCATTCAAACCCTGCAGGCGACATATGCATTTAATCGCTTTGCTGCCGAGGTGACCGGACAGAAAACCTGATCCTAACAGCGACGACACGAGGAAGAACGAACAGTTGATTTTCAGAGGAATTAAACGTGTGGTTTGTTTTTCCAGGTAACCGTAAATCCGGCCTGTCCCTGTCCTGGAAGGAGCCCCTCCCCACCCCCGTGTACGAGATCCACCACCAGAGCAGCGTGGAGTCCAACCCCTACGTCAGCCTGGAGAGCCCCCCCTCCTCTCCACAGCCGCTGGACAGCGGTCCCAACACGCTGACGCACCGGAAGAAGCTGTTCACCTTTTCTCGCCCGCCTCGCAGCCGGGACACAGACAAGTTCCTGGACGCCCTGAGCGAGCAGCTGGGCCACCGGGTCACTCTGGTGGACGACTTCGTACCCGGGGAGAACGACTACGAGGAGGTAAAAATACAACTCACCTTCAGTTTAGGGGTCTACTAAAACCTTATTTTGTCTACAGCTGGAACTGATTAGGATTTGTTGAACCAGTTATATAAGAAAATCTTTATAATAAATAATGTTACTGGATGTTTCTTTCCTCTCGTTAAGAGTTAAAGGGATGGTTGGGTTGTTCTGAACAGGCTTCTATCAGTTTTTATCTACAGTAAGCCACTGGTGACATCATTCAAAGGGGGTGGAGTCTATATAGAAAGGAAGTAGTCCTCTGACTGGAGCAATATTCAGTCAGATCAGGAGAGACACTGCTTCAGATTGGGGACAAATTAGCAACAAATTTTTTGTGTAGGGTGTAGCGTTACCAAATACGCTATCATTGTTTGTGATGGTCAACAGGGGTCAGAGGTCAGATTATAGTGTATTTGGTAACGCTACAAGGGCTTTAGAGAGTCTTACTTTTATAAAACAGAATTTTTATTCTAGTTGACCAGACGTCTACAGCTGCGACCTATGAGAGATCAAACTATCTGGGTCCATCTGGGAATTAAGAGAATACTTTCATTTCTTAAAATCTCGCAGTTATCGGTTCTATTAAAAAAGAAAAACAGTATTCAAATTTCTATAATTAACACACTATCTTCTTGTGTGTGAATTTGCACCAACGTGCAAACTCACACCAACAGAAGTCATTCACTGTAGTGTTGCATGTTCACAATAGAGGCGCTCCGATGTTCGCTACAATGAACGCTTGTGTCACATGAACAGATATATCAAGGTGGTTGTCATGGTTTCAGAAGAAGAGGTGTGCATGTAAGTAAAACCTGATACTCAGTTACGCAGTCGAGTTCTAATAATATCTGCCTGCTTCTGGCTGCAAATCCAATCTGTAGCAGGAAAACTGCTCTTTGATGGGGGGAGTTTGGAGTTTCTGTCAAGGATGTGGAGCTTTGTCCCAACATGCTCCACGAATAGACGGGACTGAGTATGGCAGATATTAGAATGCATGTGTTTCTTAAAGTGACGCAAATCATCCGGCTTCTGTCGTCCGCCAGGCAGCGATTCTCAAACTGTTTAATTGTTGCAGCTCAGATTTGTTGTGTTACCCAAATCGTTTCCATGGCGATTTAACGAGAAGAGAAATAAATAAAGGTTATTTCAATCCTTTTAACACTATTTGTATCAATTCTGATTAACATATCTTAATCAAAAAGCTGCTCTATTGAACCTGATACATGTTTTCTGCCCTCTGGTGGAAGATTTAGGTACTGAAGTTGGCAAATGCAAATTTTATTTAGTTTTTTTAACAGTTGCATTATTATATAACTGCACAATAAATGTAATATAAAAGTAAATGATTGTTATATTAGCATTAGCCAACATATGATTCAAATTTAAGAAACCTATACAATTTCTAAATGATGATTTATAGTTTTCCGATTACAATTAAAAGCACTCATTTCTAGTCTTGTTGGATGGGAAGGCTGGAAATTCTTAATCCTCCAAAAGGAAGCACCATGAAAAGTTTGAGAACCGCTGCCCTAAAGTGAAGATATTAAAGTGAATATGTACATTTAAAGCATTTTATATATATAATTTGCCATCATGTCTAAGCAGGCAGCTGAGTAAGTTTCTTTTTTCCAGCAGTTCAAGCTATAAAAAGAGCCTAAAGCCAGAACCTCACTGGGCTGTATTCACGAAGGAGTCTCTAAATTGTCTTGATAAACTCACAGGAGTTCTCAATTTCCTCACGAGTTGCAGGATCTCACTCTGCTGTTGCTGGAATTTTGAGCAAAATTTGCAGGACAAGTTTTCTCAGATTAGTAGCAGAGCTGCTGCATGAGTCTCAAACATAAAGGATAATAAATTTGCACATACCTGTTGTTTAAGAAGCCCAAAGCTATGGGGCGCCATTTGTAAAGTCAAACACTCACAATTTAAGAGTAACATTTTGGGTTATGTAAGGGGAAAACATGGGAGCTCGTTTTTCAAAGTCATATTTTCATCATTTTATTCATACATTTATAAATGTCAAAGTTGCCAACTAAATATTTAGTTAGCTAGCTAAAAATATTTAATTTAGAGTTAAATATTTGTTTAACAAATAAAATATTTAGCTCAATATTAAATATTTATTTCCCAAAATAAATATTTAGATCACAGCTAAATATTTATTTTGGAGCTAAACATTTAGTTTGCAAAATAAATATTTATTTAGCAAACTAAATATTTAATTTGGAGCTAAATATTTAGTTAGTAAATTAAATATTTATTTTACAAACTAAATATTTAGGTCAGAGCTAAATATTTAATTTGTTAAACAAATATTTAACTCTAAATTAAATATTTATTTTGCAAACTAAATATTTTGCTCCAAAATAAATATTTAGCTTGGATCTAAATATTTATTTTGGAAAATAAATATTAATTTGGAGCTAAATATTTAGTGTGTAAAATAAATATTTAGTTAGTAAATTAAATATTTATTTTACAAACTAAATATTTAGGTCAGAGCTAAATATTTAATTTGTTAAACAAATATTTAACTCTAAATTAAATATTTAGCTAGCTAACTAAATATTTAGTTGGCAACTTTGACATTTATAAATGTCTGAATAAAATGATGAAAATATGACTTTGAAAAACGAGCTCCCATTTTTCCCCCTTATGATAGGCTAAATAACCCAAAATGTTACTCTTAAATTGTGACTGTTTGACTTTACAAAACAGCGCCCCATACAAAGCATACCCCACAGTCATTTGGTCTTTGATTTGATCTGGTGGAGGCTAACTGCTGAGCAGAGACCCTGAAACCTTTAGCAGATTACCTCAAATATCAATCGCTAATAATAAAATACTCTCAGTTTAGTTGTGCAAATGTCTCTGGACATTTCAGGGAAATTTCTGCAACATTCCTGCAACAACATTGGGAGATTTCTGACTCGGGAGTTTGCTGGGAGCTTGTTTCTGCAGCATTCATGTGAGGTGGGAAAAAAACTGCAACTTAAAATTTGGGTATTGTCTTATGATACCGCTGCAAAATTGAGTGTTTTGTGGCCAAAAGCTGCAGCCCAGTGAGATTCCTAAATGATCCCAGCAGTGAGTCTGAGTCTAAAACCAGGAGGAGGCCATGTCTGGTCTGATGACAGAACTCTCCTCCCTCCAGATGAGCTTCCCTGAGGACCAGGATGTGGGCTTCACATCCCGGCGGCTCAGCAGGAGCAGCAGCGAGGACCACAGCAGCAGCGATGAGGCCTCCTCCCCCACCTACTCCTCTGGGTCTGAACACATCCCTCCACCTCCCAACCAGAGTCCCCCGCCTCCTCCACCCTTCCAGTCTCTGATTCCTCCTCCTGTCCAGTTTACCGACCCTCTCCCACCCGTTCGCTTCTCCCCGGAGCACGTCCCCCGCAGCAGGATGCCCTTCCAGCCACACCACCCCATCATCCCCCCTCCCCCGCCCCCTCTGAGAACCCTCCTGTCCAGCCGCTCCCCTCTACACAAAGTTCTCCCCACTAGAGAGGAAGTAGAGAAGAGTCGCCAGCGCTTCAGAACCACCTCCACCCGCCTCTCACACAGCCACGCCCCACTTGGTTCCTCCACCCTGCGCTCCTCCCAGTCCTCCCGCCCTGCCTACCTCCCCCGCCAGCTCAGCCAGCCCCAGCCCATCCGCCAGCCGCCCCCCCAACCCTCCCCGCAGCCGCTGAGGCCGAGCCAGCTCGTCCTCCAGAGGCACCACCAGCTCCACCACCAACACAGCTACCAGGGCCCGCTGCCGCCGTCCCTGCAGGATCCGAGCCCGACGCAGCACCACAGCTTAGGATCTCTGGGCTCCTCGCTGCTCTCAAAGCCTCCGTCCTCTACCTCCACCCTCCCCACTCACACCAAGTGCTTCGAAACCACTCTACAGGATCACCAGTCGCAGCAGGTAACAGCTGGTTTGTTTATCTTTGTCTTTACTTCATCATTTAAATAAAAACCAGAGCAGAAGGTTCTGCTCTGCTGCTGCAGTGACACTACAATCAGCTCCCAGCAACAGAGGTGTCACAACAATAACTCCTGCATCCTGCACTTCAAAGATCTGCTGCAAGTGTCTCAAAAACACGATTTCTAAACATCTCCCTGACCTCCAAGGCTCCACCGCCGCCTCCTCCACCGCTGCCTCCGCCCTGTGACCCACCTCCACTGCCCAAGCCGGGCCAGCATGCCTCGGACACCAACCACATGAGCGTGAAGAGGCTGCGCTGGGAGCAGGTGGAGAACTCCGAGGGAACGATCTGGGGTCAGGTGAGCGCTGACCTTTTGTGTTGCTCTGTAGGCAGGTGAACAAAGATAAACAGAAAATATCCAACTGCGAGTCTTCCCACTTCAGCAGCAACTTTTCTCACTCCTACGTCTCTCGTCCCATATTAGGAGAACGCTCCCTTTGTTTCTCTGATGAGTCACAACATGAAAAGAACAGTCGGATCACAGGCAGTCGCGCCAGATTTTATACGCTCATTTACAAGAAATGTTTTATTTCCCCACAAAGGATCTAGTCTGGTATTAGGGGTGAGAAAATATCAATACATTGCAATATTTTCTCCCAAAACTGCATCAATATTCAAAAACCATCCATTTTCTTAACAGTTTACATGCAGCCATTACCAGTTAGTTCATTTTTATGTTGCAGTTAAAACTCAGACCACTAGTTGGCAGCAGTTACCTCCTCCGCTCATGACATGACAGCACTGGATCGGTGATTTCTTTATGTTTTTATTTCTTTTGTAGTGAAACGTTCTGGTTCAGTGAGCTGATGTTGACCATAAAGGTTCACCTCGACAGATTAGAACATCGAGAAAAAGTTTTTTGCCACTCGTGTCAGAAAGTGTAGTTTATAGAATCACAATACATCGTATCGTCGCCCCTCTATAGTGATACATGTATCACCAGATTCTTGTCGATACACAGCTCTAATTGGTGTATAAATGTGATCTTTAGATTGTTGCTTTCAGAGAGTAAAGAGCTGTTTTCTGGTTTTAGCTCGGAGAAGATTCAGAATACGACAAACTCAGTGACATGGTGAAGTACCTAGACCTGGACCTGCACTTTGGGACTCAGCGCCGATCCAGTAAGGCTTTTATTTTGACTCTGATGTCTCTTCATCATATTTCATCATCGTTAGGTCATCTGAATCGTCCTCATGTTTGTCACATTTAGGTGGAGTTATAGGAATTACTAGTTAAACTACCCGTCATATTTACCTGTTTATTGATGTTCTGTTTTGTACCTTCACAGTCGTGATGTTTTCCATGTGCTGCTTTGGAGCCGATCCATTTACCTGCACCTCAAATCCATTCTCCATAAGGCACCATTAGCCCACTGTTTACTGCTTTGTTAAAGTTCAACCATAACACAGCTCTGCCAGAAAGAGGAAACACTTTTAGTCATTTAATCATCTTTATTAGACGGAGGCGAAAGATACAAATATAGAACGGCTGTGACTGTTTGTTGTATTTTGTCCTTTTTTAAAATGACTGTGAAGCACAAACCAATTTCTCCACAAGGTCAATAAAGTTTATCGTATCAGGTCAAAATGTATCAGGTCACATCGTATCAAGTCACATCGTATCAGGTCACGTTGTATCAGGTCACATCGTATCAGGTCACATCGTATCAGGTCACATCGTATCAGGTCACGTCGTATCAGGTCACGTCGTATCAGGTCACATCGTATCAGGTCACATCGTATCAGGTCACGTCGTATCAGGTCACGTCGTATCAGGTCACATCGTATCAGGTCACGTCGTATCAGGTCACATCGTATCAAGTCACATCGTATCAGGTCACATTGTATCAGGTCACATCGTATCAAGTCACATCGTATCAGGTCACGTTGTATCAGGTCACATCGTATCAGGTCACATCGTATCAGGTCACGTCGTATCAGGTCACATCGTATCAGGTCACGTCGTATCAGGTCACATCGTATCAGGTCACGTCGTATCAGGTCACATCGTATCAGGTCACGTCGTATCAGGTCACATCGTATCAGGTCACATCGTATCAGGTCACATCGTATCAGGTCACATCGTATCAGGTCACATCGCATCAGGTCACATCGTATCAGGTCACATCGTATCAGGTCAAAATCGTATCAGGTCACATCGTATCAGGTCACATCGTATCAGGTCACATCATATCAGGTCACATCGTATCAGGTCACGTCGTATCAGGTCACATCGTATCAGGTCACATCGTATCAGGTCACATCGTATCAGGTCAAAATGTATCAGGTCACACCGTATCAGGTCACATCGTATCAGGTCAAAATGTATCAGGTCACGTCGTATCAGGTCACGTCGTATCAGGTCAAAATGTATCAGGTCACATTGTATCAGGTCACGTCGTATCAGGTCACATCGTATCAGGTCACGTCGTATCAGGTCACGTCGTATCAGGTCACATCGTATCAGGTCACGTCGTATCAGGTCACATCGTATCAGGTCACATCGTATCAGGTCACATCGTATCAGGTCACGTCGTATCAGGTCACATCGTATCAGGTCACATCGTATCAGGTCACGTCGTATCAGGTCACATCGTATCAGGTCACGTCGTATCAGGTCACATCGTATCAGGTCACGTCGTATTAGGTCACATCGTATCAGGTCACGTCGTATCAGGTCACGTCGTATCAGGTCACGTCGTATCAGGTCACGTCGTATCAGGTCGTATCGTATCAGGTCACATTGTATCAGGTCGTATCGTATCAGGTCACATCGTATCAGGTCGTATCGTATCAGGTCACATCGTATCAGGTCACATTGTATCAGGTCGTATCGTATCAGGTCACATCGTATCACATTGTATCATAACTATTTATTGTCCACTGAGCGCTGGTCTTATTTGTGTCTCAGAAACAGAAAAAGGAGCAACCCTACTTCACTATTACCTTCACAAAAAGAGGGCAGACGTGTCAGGAAAAGCCTAAAACATCCTCTTTTCTGGTGATGACTATCAGATTTTGTTGCGTCTACAAATAATTTGACCCAAGCGTTGGAACATCTTGTTGTTATTTAATATTCAAAATTTCAAAAGCTTTATGATTTTGAACATTACAGCAGATAAATTCTCACATTCAGGAAATAAGAAAGAAGTTAAATTCATTATCATGTGGGGTGTCGTGCATTCATCTTACAACTGGAGGGTTGTCGGTTTGTCACTGTATCCTGTGAAGTGCTCTGGACATAAGATGTCTCTTATTAATTTAGAAATGTTCCTGAACGTGATCCTCCTGAGGACCTAATAAGACCTGGAGCTGAACATGAAGCCTTTCTCTCTCTCTGACCTGCTGCGTTTGTGACAGAAATCCATCTTTAAATACTAAAAGAGTGCAAAGACGAACATGCTCGCACCAGCAAGTAATTATCACCATTTGCTTAATGAATCACACAGCGAGGGAGCAGATAGCGGGAACAAATGATGTGCAAAAGAAAAAAAAAAGCGGGTAAATCTGGACTCTGTCCTCTAACGGCGGAGCTGTGTTATCAAACCGTCGTGTTCTGGTTTTCTGTTAGAGCCCCGGTGCCTGGAGAACAAATACTCACATGAGTTAAAATGATCAGTTTCTCCTCCAGAGCCAACCTTCATGCCAGAGAACTTTAAAAAGAAAGACGTGGTGGAGATCCTGTCCCATAAGAAGGCCTACAACGCCTGTAAGTCTCAAACACCTGATTTATGAAGAATTCCTGTTTCTTTTTTTAAACAGATGCTACTGAAATAATCCACAAGACAGAGGCGGTGTAAAGGGTTAACGAGCAGAGAGGGAACACGGTGTTGCTCTTCGTTTAGTAAAAATTAATCCTCCCTTCCCACCTTCGTCTTCCTCCTCCCCCCTGCAGCCATCCTCATCGCCCACCTGAAGCTGTCCCCCGACGAGCTGCGTCAGGTGCTGATGAACGTGAACACCGACAGGCTGGAGCCGGCGCACATCAAGCAGCTGCTGCTCTACGCCCCCAACGAGGACGAGGTCAAACAGTACGAGCAGTTCGACCAGGACCCGGCCAAACTGAGCGAGCCGGATCAGTTCATATTCCAGGTACTCGGAACAGAAGGAAGGAAAACATCTCAAACCCTGAGCGTTGTAGTGAGACTTCTGACCTCTGTGCTCCAGATGCTGATGGTGCCGGAGTATAAGACCCGTCTGAGGAGCCTCCTCTTTAAGACCACCTTGCAGGAGCGGACGGAGGAGATGAAGGTGGCGTTCGATTACATCTACAAGGCGTCAGTGGAGCTAAAGAGCAGCAAGAAACTGGCTAAAATCCTGGAGGTGAACCTTTGTTCTAGAGTAGCGCCACCTAGGGTGGAAGCTTGTTGATTTGCTGCAGCTCTGGTAAAAGCAGCGTGTTTTATCTGCTGATTTTGGTTTTTGATCAACAGTTTGTTCTTGCGATGGGTAACTACCTGAACAACGGGCAGCCTAAAAGCCACAAGACCACTAGCTTTAAGATCAACTTCCTCACTGAGGTGCAGCTCAGACACTCACTTTAAACGATTCGTTCACCTGAATCTATATTTCTTACTCACTTAATCTTCTGATCTCTTGCAGCTAAGCACGACTAAAACAGTGGATGGAAAATCTACTTTCCTCCACATTCTGGCGAAGTCTTTGTGCCAACACTTCCCCGAGCTGCTGAACTTTCCCAGAGATCTGATAACGGTTCCTCTGGCTGCTAAAGGTATGACGCAGCAGCAGGATTAGAGAAGAAACTAGATCTATCTGAAGATTTATGGTTCATCTAATGGAACTCTAAGATGTTTGATAGTCGAATCTGTTCGTTCTTCCTGGTATTCCCCTCATGTTTCCGTGTTGCCGTCCAGTGAACCAGAGGGCCATCACAACAGAGCTGAGCGACCTGCACGCCACCATCCAGGACATCAGGACGGCCTGTCAGAAGATCGCCACTACGTCTGATGACCACTTCGCTTCTGTCATGAGCGTACGACAACCAGCCTTCATACAAAACACAAACAGGATTTCTAGGTTTTGAATAGAGAGGTTCTGATTCTTGTTCGTCTCCGACCTGCAGACATCGCTTCTGGCTGATTCTGATTTATCTAAAAAAAGAAGTAGAATGAACAGAAAAGGGGTTTGAAATGTCGGATTTACTAAAACAGTTTGATTCTGGAAGTGAAGGCGATCAGCTGGAAGATCTTTAAAAGCTAGCTAGTGGTGGTGAGTTCAGGGACCTGGAGAATGTAGGATTTTTTCTTTGTTTGTCTTTACTCATCCTGAGCGGGGGTGCTTTATTAGTTTGGGTCTTTTAACGATGATTTTACAACCTATATAATGAAATAGTTTATAAAAACAAGAACTGGGTTCTCAACTTTGAATTTATTGTGGATTTTATGATCCGTTAGAAGCTTCTGTCACATTACCGGCTGACATTTGACCTCTGATTGGCAGAATCGTTTGACTTTATTTACATTTGGTGGTTCCAGCGTTGAGGGTGGCCATTCCTGTAGCCTAATGTCAGCAGCTTTATCCAATCAGAACCACAGCATGATGCTACCACAGTTAGCTCAGGATTCTTAGGTTTGAAAACCTCCTCTGGACTTGAAACACGATTTGGACTTTTTTTTTTTCAGCTCCATTTTTGTCCTGTTGGACCATAAAACGTTTCTCCAGAAGACGTTTGTCGCTGCAGGTTTTAGTGGAGCCTCTTTTAAAGCAGGAGCTTCTTTCTCGGTCCATAAACTAGCTTCACTGTGTAGCGTTATAAACTCTATTTTTTTGGTTTATAATTGGCTCATATTTCTGTAGATTCACTAATAAGTTTTGTCAGTTTTACACGGAGAAATATCTCTGATACTTTCACTTTTTAGTGCTTACAGTTACTCTAGGTTCTGTCTGACGTTACAGTGAGTAGATCATGTATTTTAATATCGACGAATAGAAATCTGAAACCAAGAACTAGACTTTGGTAATAAAAGAGTCATTTTAATCCAAGTTATTGGGAAAAAGATGGGTAGTGATGATCACCAAGGTCAAGGTTCAGAGGATATAGCGTATTTGGTGGCGCTACAACTGTGGTAACACTGTTCCAGCACCTTCTAAAATTCTTGTTTTAAAAGCCACTAAAGTTGTATAATCATTCCATCCTGGAAATCAGAATGCCTTATTTGATCTTTTCTGTCCATTTTCAAGTCGAATAATTGAAAAGGGTTGAGACGAATCCTGTTCTAGAGTCTGACGTTTGACCCGTTCCTCCTCAGGGTTTCCTGGAGAACAGCCATCCTGCCATCCAGTCTCTGGAGTCTCTGCAGAGCCGAGCGATGGACGAGTTCTCTAAGGTGGCCACCTACTTCGGAGAGGACGGCAAGTCCACCAGCACGGACTCGTTCTTCGGCATCTTTTCAGACTTCATGTCCAAGTTTGAGGTGAGCCGATCCTTCCTGGTGTCTGTTCCCGGAGCGAGCCCGGCTATATTTGACACCAGACAGTTTTCATACATTCAGCAAATGTGTGACAGATCCAGCTCTGCATAACAGCGAGGTTTATTTTATTTTATTTTTTTCACACAAACTGCCTGCAGCTGTAAAATGATTGGGCTGCTGTCAGTGGAATACATGAGATAACGTTAATCTGGAAATAAATCTGACTGGGTTTTTAATCTTTCAGAGAGCTCTCAGCGAGACCCAGACCCCAGAAAACCCCAGAAGCCCCAGGTTGTCTTCGCCTCTGGCCTGGTGAGCAGGAAGCACCAGACGGCGATGTCTCACTCCGCTCACCATCAACCAAAGTGCCAAGATCACACTCAGACACTCTGGAACCAACAGGAACAGAGACTTTCTCACCCCGAGCCAAACGTGGCTGCATCTGAGTGACGTTCGTTTTAGGGTCGTCCCTTAAAACCTGGGACGAATCAGGTTGGTTTAGTTGAAAGAAGCAGGAGCTCAACCTGTATCCTGTGTTAGTTTTAGTCCTGGACCACCTACATTTATGTAACTATCCAATCATCCTATAATATTAACCCTATTATTATTAGCAGTTCACAGGTCACAGCGACCAAGAGCTTGGAGTGTTTTAGGAGCTGATCCATGATCAGTTATAACCCTAATGTGACAAACTGGTGGATTTAGACCAGTACCACCTCGGGGTCTGCAACCTGTGGCTCCGGAGCCACAATAGGCTCCTTAACTCTGACCCAGGATGACAACAGTTTGTTTTCTCACAGTAAATTAGCACTAAATACACGTTTCTGCAGAATAACACTCATAAAACAAGCTGGATGCTTCCTGTAACTTCAGCTCCAAGATGAGCTGAAACCAGTAAAACCATCAGAACCTCGTCACAATTAACCAGTTCCCTTACAGAGAAACCACGTGAACTTCACACGCTTATAAGTGAAATACACGTAAACAACATGTTTTCCATCCAATCCAAACCCACTTTATTTATAGTGGATTAAAGCGGCTAGGTGTAGCTAGCTATTTTACACAAACACATCTCAGAGCTCCGTCGGGTATAATCTCTAGGCCACGCCTCCTCCGGACATGGGACCGCACATCGCCACAATAACAACAGAGAGCAAAACACCAGCCGTTGAAACGCTACGCTAACGTTCACCCTGGTTGTTCCTCTTTCTACGTCGAACGTTTTTAGTTTTCTGCTAGCTGAAAAGGTGTTTTTCTTTTTGGTATTTTTTCCTAAAATTGAAGCGCTAACAGCTGTTTCTGTCCTTCTCTCGCTTCCTGGATGTTCTGATTTAAAATGCTCCAGCAGCATTAATGGAGGATCCAAGCAGTGAGGAAGTGAGGCGTTTCAGAGAGACAGACAGCCGGATTGTCCAATAGCTGCTTTCGGTCCGAAACGTCTGATTGGCTGAGGTTACTTTATTGATTTCTTTTGGGTTTTTTTTTTATCGCCACTATATATTTATAGCTATACTATATGGAAGAAATATAGTATCATCAGAATTCAAAAAATTTTAGACGTTGAATTTATAACACTGAAATTTTATCATGTTCAATTATATGTATGAATTTTTCTTACTCCAAATTTTCCTGCAAAAATTCACCATCAAAAATTCACCATCAAAAATTCACCATCAAAAATTCAACTGCAAAAATTCAACTGCAAAAATTCACCTGCAAAAGTGATGAACTTAAATGACCCTAGCCAGAGCAATCAGCACTAGATCGAGTCGAGCGGCTCTCGGCCAATCAAATTACGCTCGTTTGATCACATGACACCGTTAGCGCGTCTCCTAAAGAGAGCTGTTTAAATGTGAAGTGATTAAGTTTTTCTCCTAATCAGAGATCATTACAGAGCGCCTAGTTGAATTTTTTGCAGGTGAATATTTGATGGTGAATTTTTGCAGGAAAATTTGGAGTAAGAAAAATTCATACATATAATTGAACATGATAAAAATTCAGTGTTATAAATTCAATGTCTAAAAATTGTTGTATTCTGATGATAGTATATTTCTTCCATAGTACTATGTTAGAATGTTAAGACTCGTTCTTTACATGTAACATGTTTTTTACATGTGAAATTCACTTTTTGGGGTTTTGATTATTTTTAACATGTTTACATGATTTTCTACACGTGAAACCTGTTAAGTTTGTGTGTTTTCTCCGTAAGAGTCACACAGACGGTGTGTCGATGTCAACGATTACATCGGAGATGTTTCTACTTGCTGCAGCAGAAGTAATAAGGGAGACAGGAAGACCCTTTTAATAATAATAATAATAATTAATCCCTTATTGTTCACTTGGGGAAATGATTTCTCACGACAAACAAAAACAAACCAGTTTAACCTGGAATCAGAATAGATTCAGACTCTATACAGCCTAATGAAGACGTGTAATAAATCACACTCATCACCTTCATCATTAGCTGGTGCTAAACATGTTCAGCTCTTCCTCAGATCTTTGGATTTCCCTGGTTAAAGGTTAGGGCGACTGATCTGAACCGACCGACGTTGAAACTCTTCCTGAAACGTTTCTAAATCCTATAAAACTGTGGTTCGTACGATGGAAACGTAGAATGTTTTAATAACAAAAGTTTCATTTTTCCCATCAAGATTTTTCGGACTCTGAAAAAAAATCCAAGTTTGCAATTTTGAACGATTTTGCTTTAATATCTGATCTAAACGACAAAAAGTCATTTAAAAAGAAAACCCCTCGTCCTGATCGTAGATTAAATAAGACTTCTTACATAAATACCTGTCTGTTTGTAAATGATTGTATAAAGTTTATATTTTTCTAAGAATTAATACAAGAACTGTAAAGATAAATCAGACGGATGGGAGATATCTGTCACACGTTCACTGCCTCTTATTATAAACATGGAGACTTATCAACTTATTTACTGGAACACGACTGGGTCAAAGCTGCTGCTGAGGATCCGTTTAATGGATATTAAAGATTTAATGTTTAAATTAAGGACATTAAAGAATTTAAGGAGTTTAAATATTAAGGTTTTCTGTTTTTTTAATGAAATCTGGAGTTAAAATGACAAAAAAGCCCAGGATATTTAGGTAGCAGCGTTTTATTTATTGAAGAACAAAAGCAGTTTAACTTCTGATTCAGTCGTTTGTCATCATCCCTCCATCCGACTCGTTTATTTGGGAAACAGGACTCGGAACAATATTGCACCTTTCTCACGCCGACGGCATCGGCGCGACCCGTTTCAGCGCCTGTGGGTGGAATTCTGAGCCGTCGTTAATATTTAGCACCCTTTTCTTTTCTGGCAGACAGAACAGGCCAGCTGTGATGTGTAAGAGAGAAAAAAGAGCACTTTGTTGAACATTTTGTAAAAAAATGCATCCTCTTGAATGAGCTTATTGCTGTTGAATGAATGAATGTGAAACAGGGGAGGAGCATCCTGCTGTAAATACCCTGCTTCTGGTCGTCATGGTGATGTCACGACTCATCTCTAGTGCCGTGTGCTTGTGTCGTGTTTATTTATGAACTGTAATAGAGGTTTATGTGTTTTTCTATGCACCGTTCACTCTCTCTGGTTTGTTCGTCCTTCAGATCCTCGTTTATTTTCCTACTCCATCAGACTCTTCTTCCTTCCTTCCTTCCTGTTGCACAGCTTCAGTCAGGCTACGAGGCGACCGCCGCCTCCTATCGATGCAACCGTAGCTGCAAACCGTGTTTTTATTTTTTGCGTTCCGGTCAAAAGCATGTTGGTGGAGTTGTTGTATTAAGACGTGCAGCTGGTAGCATCTCCCCTCCTGGGACGTTTAGGTTTAAAATAACAGCGTCTGTAACCTTAGTTCATTTCACGGATCGGTTCTTTTATAACTGTTTTATATGTTTCCATGGAAAGCTGCTGATGTCATGTGATAATCGGACTCTTGTTTGCTTCCAAATAAAGGAAATGTTTTTGATCTAGAAAGACTTCACACTGGCTGGTTTGTCTGTAGCACCGGAGTCACTTAGACATTAAAGGCACACCATGCAGTTTTGGCTTGTTTTTAGCACCCCCTAGTGTCCGTTTTATAATCACCGTCGTAAATCTACCTGTTGAAATGTCTCCTCAGCCTTCACTGCTTTCTACTGGAGCGGTTCATCACTCAGTCAAAGAAATCAGCTGTGTTCAAGCAGGGAGAGATGGGAAAAAATCAGGAATCATGAGCTAAAAACACTCCGGAGCTAGCATAACAGCTAGCCACACTGGGTTAGCCTAACCCTTGTCAGACCCTCCAGGAAGTTGTGATCGCAACTATTAACACAAATTCAACCATTTGCCTTGCAATTTTCACCAATCATCGCAACTTTTCCGCAAATTTGACCAATCATCTTTGTTTCTGTCGCATTTCGTCATCTTCTTTGACCAATCAGAGCCACTCAGATAAGTTTTGACCAATCCCGTTGGCTCCAGCTGTGTTTGCTTCCGGTTTTTGAGCCGAGCCGCTAAAATCCAGTCGGTTTCCATCAGATTTTACGGCTAAAATACGAGCAAATCAATTTCCTAAAGTATTACACCAGAGTGGTGGCAAGCTGTTCTGAACCAAACACAACGTCGTGGTGGATTAGACATGAAAATCGTCGCTTGACAAGAACTTTTTGACCGCAAAACATGAAGATTAGCTGAAAGAGGAGCTGCGTCTGATACGAGTGCTGAAAGAGACGAGGTGAGTCCTATTTAATGTCCGTATTTGGACAATGTGAGAAACTATATTTTAAAAGAACTGACAGTGTGTGTGTAAGGAGGTTGACTGTGTGTGAAATATAAAACAAAAAAAAACCTTAATACAAAAAAAAATGCTTGAAAAAAAATCGCAACTTTTTGAAAAATGTGCTGCGAAATCAGTCATTTTAGGATGAAACCATCACAAAAAACGGGGGGGGGGGGGGGGGGGGGGGGGTGGAGAGATCTTAAAGTTCCGG
>SSNR01000008.1:3078060-3126485 GCA_006937965.1 Callopanchax toddi | reverse complement strand
GTAAGGGATTTCAATATACCTTTGGGGGGCGTTCAGCTAAAAAAGGTTGAGAAACACTGGGTTAGGCTAACCCTCAAGAGATACGTGACTTTGTGAGACTTTAGGGCAAGAAACATTTTTTTAAATGTGAAAAAGTTACATAGTGTGCCTTTAAAGTTATGTAAATGTGGTATTTAGCTTTAAAAATAGCTTTCTTGAACAAATGTATAAAAAAAAATAGAAATGTACAGCAATCTTAGAACTGTAGGTGTATTAGGAATCTCTCCCCCCACTTTCAACTGCTGCTCTGTCAAATGATCCATCAAAGAAACACTGAACTTTAGATCAGTGGGAAGAACCTTCAGCTGCAGCCAATAGGGATCAAGATGGTGACTTTTTACCATGAATAAATGTCAATTAATTCCATCTTTTGTACATTTTGTGCTCCCAGGTTTTTGTCATTTAAATATTTTCCCGCAGCTTTAATGTAAAAGAGTCCAACCACCAGAAGATCTTCTTATACTTTATTTTCTTTGGAAAGAGGGTAATAATAAGCTTCATATTACAGGTTTCTTTCACCAGACAGCATACATACAAAACTATAGAGCTTGAAAACGCAGCATCGTCATTTCTGGTTTAATGGCGTTCGTCTTAAAGAGCCCGAGCTCTCACGACGCAGAGGTGTAAGGCAGCGAGGTACGAGGAGACGAGACGAAGCTAAAATCATCAGAGACCTTCTCCACTGGTACCGTGTTGGCTCTCAGAACCAAACTAAAGCAAAGTTTATACACAAAAAATAATGAAATTTAAAAAAAAGTGGGATAACTGACCCCTACGTCACTGCTGGGACATGTGGTCTCAGCTCAGCGGGACAAACGGGAAAAAGACAAATTTGATCAAAACAAGTGCAACATCGGTTTGTTCCTGCAGCCGGTATAAAACAACCCGCCTGTACATTCACTCTCTCTCTCTCTCTCAGGCTGCTTCCTGCACACAAAACAGAACAAAGAGGGAGAATCACGAAGACTGAAGAATACTGCGTTCAGCCTGGGGGTGGGGGGGGGGGGGGGGGGGGGGGGGGGGGGGGGGGGGGGGGGGGGGCTAGCTTAGCCTGCTACTTCTGCTCATAAAACCCCAAAAACACATTTACATCCAACTTCTATTGCAAGAACTCCAAGTGCCTTCCCTGAAACGGTTACCAAGACGACGTCAGAAGGAATACTGCAGCACTTTGCTCTCCGTACAGTAAATATGTTTTTATTGATCGTGGTTCTGGGAGGAACCCGTAAGGCAAACGGAACTGCGTCGATTACGTCAAGCCACAGGGAATGTGTGTGTGTCTGAGACTGGTAAATAAATAAAGGAGGTGAAGAAAGAAAGAGAGACGACTGGAAACCTGCAGTCGTCTCAGCTACTGTTGAACTTCTCCCACCGGCGGTTTGTTCTAAGGCCATCTTGGATCAGGACTCCGTCTGAAACGCCTCAGCTCGTCCTGAAAGAGTCTCCTTCAGATTTTGGCGAAGCCGACAGCCCGCTCTGCTGCTGATTGTCTCGAGCTTGTTGTGGAGGACGTTGTAGTGTGTGTGTGTGTGTGTGTGCGTTTTACAGCGTCGTCACCTCACATTCTGCATCTGGCCCCGACTGTCGGTTAACAACTAAAACGAGCCACGTCAGATGAAAACACACGTCTGTCACATCGGGACCAGAGCTGGAGTGACATCTGCTGCAGGTCTTTATGGATGTGGGTCGGATCCTTTGGTTTTAAGGAGACGGGTCTAATTTAGAAAAAGAAAAACAAACCGCGTCCTCGATGACGGGGGCTGAAAACACCTTAGAGTGAAAGTCTGAGCTGCGGCGAAATGAGGGGAACCGGTCCGGTCTCCTTATAGGACGGTGCTCTCGGTGTCCAGGTCACAGTCTTTGGGAAGAAGCAGGCAGGAGGAGGAGGAAGAGGAGGCCGTCACTGGCTGCTGGTCTACAGCGAGCTCAGGGACTGAAGCTCGGCTGAGGCCTTTGAACGACATCACCGGGTCTAGACAACAAAACAAAACAAAGGAGACGTTTTAATCAGAAACGTGAACTCAGCTTGTGTTGAAAGGTTTTCCACGCTCACAGGCACTCAAACTAAACCCAAAAACATCAACAGCTGTAATAACAAACACGTGCAGCCTCCTCCTTTCCAGTTTAGCCTCAGTGAGGAGTTGTTCTGCCCTCCAGACAGCAGGTGGCGACAGACCGTCAGAAACGGTGAGGAGAAGTGAGACGAAAGGGATTTTAATCAAAATAAACATCCCAGTTTTCCTTGTGAAAAACTGTTTTCTATCAACCGGCTTTGAGAAAGCGTGAATTCAGCTCCACATAAAGAACAAAAACAACCCGTTTCATCTGTAACATCTCCACACAGATCAGTGGAGGTGAACAGAGGTTCTGATCTTCTGTTTCAAACAGACATTTCTGGTGTTTAATACTCAGACTTTGGACTAAATTCCTGGAAACAAACCCATTAAATATATCCTGTAATAACTGAGCTCAGCAGTAGTAAACAAAATAAACTTCAAGCATTTTAAAGCACTTTCAACGTGAGCTAAAGATTTCTCACGTTGGAGCTGATTTAAACACAAACAGTTCATTTTTACTTAAAACGATCGTCTCCTTTCTAAAACTAGTTTTTAAGTTCGGGTTTCAAACAGCTGATTCTGGCTCTGAGGGCCGATACCGATCACGGATTTTGTCATAATTTGATCTCAAAGCACTAAAATGACCAGAGAACGTTTTTTAATCTTTCTGATTAACTTGAAAATTATGATTCTAGAAGTAAAAATACCCATAAGGAAGATCTGCTAGCATGAATTAGCACCTAGCGAGTTCACGGACCGGGAAAAATGTCTGACGTTTTATTGCTGCTTGGCGACGGTGCGTTCACTGACAGAAAAGACCGTCAGTCATTAGAGTCTCTGACTGGCTGATCAGGATGAATCTCTGGTTTCAGACACTCTGTTTAGGATTCAAACACCTTTAAAACCTTGAAAACACAATTTAAGCATTTTCAAGGATTTCCAGCACCGTGAGGACCCTGTAGACGTGTAACTACTGAGTATCAAACATCAGATCAGGGCACCAAACCAAACAGCTGACACCCACCCGTCGTCTTGTAGGCCGTGGGGCAGATCCCGTTGGTCTCGCCGCCCAGTGTGGTGGGCTGGGGGGGCGGGGGGATGGAGGGTCTGTTCCGAGGTTTTGGGACCGGCCGCGGTCGGGGAAGCGATCCTGACTGGTAGGAAGACGGGGGAACCTCCTGGTTGGTGGTGGACTGTGGAGGAGGGGTGTCTGGAGGGGTCGGGGTTCCTGGAGGTGAGGGCTGGTCCTCCCCAGACTGAGCAGGTTGTAATGGGGGGGTGGTCTGTGTGGGCGGCTCTGGAGGCGGATGGTTGGGCGCCTGGATCGGGGGCTGGTTGTTGGAGTGGCGTCGGGGCATGGCAGACGGCGGAGAGGTGGGGGAGGCGGGGGAAGTGGGGGAGTGGCTGGGTGGGGGTCTGTTGGTGGGGCTGAGAGACTGGGTGACGCCAGAGGAGGAGGCGGGGTTGACGGAGTTACCAGGCTGGCTGGGAGGGGGGTTTGGGGGTTTGGGCGGCGCTGGAGCCTGCTTCTTGGTACCTGAAGGTCCACAGAAAACCTCAAGTTATCGACTGAAAGTTAGACTTGATCAGCTTAGAGAAAAGTAGTCGGGCTTTTACCGCGACGCATCGAATGTGGACTGGACCCGGTCCCAGATGTTCCAGCTGAGCTTCCTCCAGAGCCGTTCCTCTGAAGCACGGGGGTGGGGGCGAAGTCACGCAGCTTCGGGTTGCTTCACACAAGACAAAAAAAGACGCTTTATTTTGAAAATTTTACAATTCTACAAACAGTCTGAACAGCTGGGGGATTTATTTTAAATTACAGGATCAAGATAAGTTCAGTTTAGGGATGTGCCGATACCACTATATTTCAAAACTGATCCGATACCGATACTTAAATCTGAGTACTCGCCGATACCGATACTTAAATCTGAGTACTCGCCGATACCGAGTACCGATACCGATACTTCTACCACACAAAAATGCAGCAAATTGGAATACAGGTTTTATTTTTTCTTCTCTGCTTTTGACAACAAATAATTGAGTTAGATAAAAAAAATAAAATATATTAATAAAAATGATCACAAAACTAAAATATATGGTGAAAAATAACCATTTTCTGTGATTTCACAGTGAAATTATTGCAGTTTTCCACATTTTAATCAAATAAAATGAACTATTTGGCACCATCTCCAGCTCTCAACCCACACTTTAGCTCAATAGCTCCCCCTAGTGTTCAATATAGGACACTACAACAGAAATCACAAGTCACAGACAGTAGTGATGTGACATTCATGGACGAACCGAATCTTTTGAACGGCTCTTCACTGTGAACGAAGAAAACCGAGTCTTTGTAGAGAACCGTTCTTTTTTGGGGGGGTGACTGTAAGCACTATGCATGCCTGCTTTGTATTCACTTTTTAATTTCATGGCGAAACAAACAAAAGTCTGTTAATGCAGGCAGGGGGTCTGAGGGTGAGAGGGAGGGGTGTGGAGAGGAGTTATTGTTGGGAAAGGGCTTGGGTGATGAATCGGTTGGAGGTGTGAATGGCTGTTTTTCAATAGGATGAGTTGAAACTTTCAAGATAACAAAAGAAGTCAAGCTGCCTTCATTGTCAAAGGTGCAGCTGTGCCAATGGGTGTGGCTGTCAGTGGCGAACAGACCACTTATCAGTGTTAATTGGTCCCATCACTAACAGACAGTGAAGCCACTGGTATCGGTTCCTGGTATCGGGTCACTTTAACCGATATCAGTACCCTAGTTCAGTTATTAGAAATCCTTCCCAGGGGATTTGTTTCAGTCAGCTGCAGAAATGAGACGATGTCAGGATGTTTAAATGATCGAGACTGATAAACAACTAGACCGGATCAGAACTCAGCACCTACTTCCTGTATTTACATCTGGTAGCCCCGCCTCCAGACAACCTGGCCAACCAGAAAACTGAACCACAGGAAAAAGCTCAACAGTTCAATTCTCTTGGTTTGAATTAAAACTACATTTTAGATGAATGTACTCATCATTACTTTGTGTTTCCAGTACAATAAAGCGTGAATCAAAGTGGTCAATTCAGTCTGTTTCATCTAAACTCACATTTTCAAAGAATTCTTCACTAAAATGAGGTTAAATGAACATAAATCATTCTAAAAGAAAACTAGTCAAAAATATATCTGTTGTTTTTTCAGTAGCAGAACAAACATGTGAGCTTTTCTAAGCAGTTTGAACCAGTTGGAGCTAAACTCCTGCAGATTCCAGTGATTTGGGGAGGAAAGCAGAGGGATGGACGTCTCGATGCGTTGACCGCTGACTGAATGTGACTGTTAGCAGAATGACAGAAGCTTTTGTTGAGCTGTGGGCTGACCTCAGACACGTCTGCATATCTGAAACTGGTGGTGGAACAAGAAAACGTGTGGTTTTACTGCAGAAACAAGAAGCTGACCCTAAATGACCACAGAGAGGTGGAATATGTGCGAAACAGAGTAAATAAAACCCATGATGGTGTCTCCTCATGGAGCTGAGGAGATGAGAGGTGCAGCGTGTCTGAGGCGTGCCCTCCAGCAGCAGAGTGAAGCAGCTCTTACCTCAGCTCCTCTGCGTTCTGGGCCAGGAGCTGCTGAGCTGCTGCCAGAGCAGCCAGACTCTGAGCCAAGCTCTGCTGGGACACGTCGCACCCCGGACCCCCCAGCGGCGGTTCAGCCGGGGTCTGCCCCTGAACCTCCACCGGGGGTAAGGGCGGCTGGAAGGCAGGTGAGGTGTGCTGCTTTCTACCTAAGGTGTTACTGCCTCTACGAAGGGTGTGGTCCGAGTGCTTGTTAGAGGAGCTACATGGGGACGGCGTGAAGGAGAGAAAACACCAGAGATTTACCCCAAAGTTAGAAGTTAGAGCACAATCAGCAAAGTCATTAAACCACAGATTAATCAGGTTAAATGATCTAAAGGTGAGAATGAAAGGATCCGAGTGAGGAAGAGACACGGTGGGAGGTAAAGAAGCCGGTTGATTACTTGTCTTTGCGCGCCGCGTCGTTCTCCGGTCCCACCATGCTGCCGGGCCTCTTCCTCTCGATGGTGCCGCAGTCGTAATCCAGGTGGTTGTTGTGGTTGGAGGCGGGCGTGGGCATCACAAACATCCCGGACACGTTGAACTCCACGTCTGTTAGAAGAGACGGTCAAACAGCGTTTATGTCACCAAACTGAGAAGCTGGGCCGGATCCGGACATCTTTCTGGGCCACCAGCCATGTACCGTGTCCCCTGAGCTGTCATTCTTTCACTAAATCAGTCCCTCCAGGAAGTTGCGGGGATTTTTTGTGATTGTTGCGATCTAAAATGACTGATTTCGTGGCACATTTTTCTAAAAGTTGTGGTCAAAGTTGCGATTTTTTCAATCACTTTGAATCACCTCAAAGGTTCACTGGTTCAGCAGAACGAGTTTAGAAAAGACAAGCGGTTCCTCGTGTTCACTGGATACAAACGTCACGTGGTTAATCGCGTGTTTAAAAAATAAACGTTCAAAGGAAATCACGTTAACGCTGACGGTCCGATTTATTTCAAATATGTCTCACAGACTAGCAAAACCGCTGACTCAGCACACAGTTTAGGACACAGATCAGTTCTTTATAAATCTAGTTTCTCACATTGTCCAAATACGGACATTAAACAGAACTCACCTCGTCTCTTTTATCACTCCTATCAGACCCCAGCCTCCGTCTGCTCCTCTCTTTTCAGCTAATCTCCTCCATGTTTTGTGGTCAAAAAGTTTTTGTCAAGCGACGATTTTCATGTCTAATCCACCACGACGTTGTGTTTGGTTCAGAACAGCTTTCCACCACTCTGGTGGAATACTTTAGGAAATTGATTTGCTCGTATTTTAGCTGTAAAATCTGATGGAAACCGACCGGGGTTTAGCGGCTCTGAGCTCAAAAACCAGAAGCAAACACAGCTGGAGCCAACGGGATTGGTCAAAACTTATCCGAGTGGCTCTGATTGGTCAAAGAAGATGATGAAATCTGACAAAAACAAAGATGATTGGTAAAATTTGCGGAAAAGTTGCGATGATTGGGGAAAATTGCAAGGCAGACGTTCAACCATTCAAATGGTTGAATTTGCGTTAATAGTTGCGATCGCAACATCCTGGAGGGTCTGACTAAATACATGTTGCACTCATTAGCCGTTAGCTTATCAGTCCTGTTGGATTTCATTTTGTTTAGGAAACTTTCTATGGGTACAAATGATTATTTATAACTTTTGCACAGAAACCTGCTTCAAAAAGACATTTTTTTTTAAAGATAATTTACCGTATTTTCCAGACTATAAGTCGCTCTGGAGTATACGTCGCACCGGCCCAAAAATGCATAATGAAGAAGGAAAAATACACATATAAGTCGCATTTTTGGAGGAAATTTTATTTTACAAAATCCGAGACCAAGAAGACCAATTTGGTTGGTCTGTTTACCAAGAGACCAATATTTCACATTATTAGCTGCTTTCATAAAACAATGGCGGCAATTTGCCGCGAAGCTGAGCCGGTATCCGAGAGCCTTTGGTCGTTCATAAGGGTCGAGACCGTGCCGGTAATGTTGCGCAATCATGTGTTTTTCATAAAAAAGATTACTCACTGGCGGTACGTGGCGGTCTTCACGCTGTCGACGTGCAGCGTTATTTCAGAGACGTGAGTTCCCTTAGTAAACAGACAGGCGACTTCTGCTGCTGCTCATAACGCCAGAAGCACCCAGATCTCCGCTGAGTATGTGTAACAGCTGTCCGGTGTTTACCTGATTTTAAAATATTTTTTTTCCAGTCGGGGGTCGGCTCACCTTTGCTACGTTATTGGCAACGCCTCCCTCTGTTGCACCAAGGTGTGATCTTCATTCACAAGTCTGGCATTACGGTAATATTACAACCAAGCCTGGCGGCTGATTGATACACAGGCCTAGAGCGCCATCTAGTGGTTTTAGGTGTGAAAGTGACTAAAACATGTGAAATTAATCAAAATTATATACTTTGGTATACAAGTTGCAGGACCAGCCAAACTATGAAAAAAAGTGCAACTTATAGTCCGGAAAATAATGTAAGTGTTTTTTCCCCTCCAGATAAAACCTATCTGTATATAAATCCATCTCTGATTTAAGAAGATGAGGATTGTAATGTTTGACCCACAGTTTGACCACGATGCTTCATTAGAGCAGACTCCGTCCTGCTGGGAGGTTAAAATCAGCTGTTCTCACCACTAATCCCACTGGAGAGCTGACACCAAGTAAAGGAGGTGAGGTTGAAGTGAAAACAGAACCTACCCTCAGGAAAGAACCAGTCAGCGTGCTGGATGATGGGCTCAACGATGGACACCACATGCACAGAAGTGGCTGCAGCCATCTCAGCCAGACTCCTGGGTGTGCACAGAAAGACAAAATTAGATGTTTCCTAACATAACGAGGTGCCAACTGAAATAAACAGCAGACTGTTGTTGGTGAATGTGCTCCACCACCTGCTCCGGTAGCGTTTTCTCCTCTTACCCCTCGGTCTTGGCCCACAGCAGGTTGGGTCCCAGGACGATGGCGATGTTGCTCGGAGTCATTTTGTTCGCGTCGCTCTCCTGAGCAAGTTTGGCTAAAAACTTCACCAGATACCTGCGTGGGAATGTGAAAGTCTCCGGTAACAGAAATAATAAAAGCCTGTCCTGTTGCAGGTTTAGACAACAAACCTCAAGTTGTTTTTGTTGTTCTTTGGTAGTTTATCACACACAAGCCAGAGCGCCTGCAGCCGTTTGTCTGGGTCTGACACGCTGCAATAACAGAACGAGAATTTAAAGTAGACCCCAGTCTACACATATAGTGGACCGTTTGAATGTATGTTGTGTCACCTGGACGCCTGGATCCACTCGTCATAAAGCTGGAAGGTCATCAGAGGTTCAGGGAGTTCCCTCAGGTAGGATTTAAGTGCTCCTGAAACCAGGTGTGATCAGAATAAAACAGAGAAGTTATAAATATTTACTTTTTTACTTGTAGATAGTTCCCTGAATGGATTCAGTTTGGAGAAATAGTGTTTATGGACTGATAAGCATTAAAACGGCTTCAGTCTGTACATTTTTCACGTCATGCATGAGCTGTTTTATAAATCTTTACAAGGGTTTTTCCTGTGTTCAAATTTAGTGCCGCCCCAGCCTGATTTCACTCTGCCCCCAGCTATATGGATGTTATTTTAACTGCAGTTGCAGCGTTGCGCCACTATAGGGGCGCTGTATCAGCAGCGGTGCATCGGAAAACGCTTAAACAGCTGCAGAAAAAGAAGATCAAAATAGCTTTTCTTGCTAGTTGGTGTTATCTAGGGCTGGGCACCGAAACACAGTACCGACTCTGGTACTTTTACTATGAAATCCCCTGTAAATGAGCCGCTTCGTTTGCTCACCAGTGTTGCTGCACGGGTGGAGACACAGGTAAGATGGAGGAACAGAGAGAGCCCCTCCCCTCCCTTTTAAAATAGTTAGCATAGCGAGTTTTGGGTTAAAAATTTGGAAAAACTCTAAAGTTTGGCTGCATTTTGGAAAGGTAAATGGGAACAGAGCAAAATGCAACATATGCTATGAGATTAGTGCTGCGAAAAACAGGAATTCCAGCAATTAGACGAAGCCACGCATCACATGGAATTAACCTGCTGCTGCAGCGCCGTGCTCAGTCCGACTCCGAGCTTCCAGCCTCTGCTGTATCCGGAGGTGTGTGAGGGAAGAGACAGTGATGTAACAGAAAGTTCCTGAGGTGAGCAATAAATACCAGTAATAATATAGTAAATACATAAATATGCCAAAAAACGATGGTTTATATACATTTTTTAAATTAAAAAAAAAAAGTTTAATACTTATTATTACATGTTATTTTATCTCAGAATTATACATATAGGTACCGAAAAAAGTACCGGTATCTTGAAAACTAGGTATCGTTAAAGTAAAGTCAACTTCCACCTTATATCTTTTATTGAAGAGACTAAAGACACCAGACTTTACTGACTCAACTAAGACAGATTAACAGATGTAAAATATGAAATGACCATAAAACTAAAATTTAAAGTGAAAAATGAACCATTATTTTGTGACTTTATTGCAGATTTATCATATTTTAAGTATCGGTTCATGGTATCTTTTAACTTTAACCGATACATGTACATTAGACCGTATCAGGGCTGATACCGGTATCGGTGCATCCCTAATCAGAACGCTTAACTAAAAAATATTTTGCCTTTAAAAAAGCGAGGCAGTTGAATGCACAGAATATGCATGTGCTGGCGCATCAGGATGGAACCACCTCTGCCTCAATTTGAGCCAGGAACAACCCTGCATATCCATCTACACATGTAAGTTACATACCCATGCACATACATGCACATGAACACTGCACATACCATGACTGAACAGGTTTAGGCAGAAGCCAAACCCACTTACAAATCAAACATCTCCTCAGTGTGATGATAAATGAATGATAAACACACAAGTCACACTAGAACCTTTCAAAGATATTTTTACTGACAGGTCTTTTGAAAACTAAAAGTGAAGTTGCTGTTTTAAATTCTAATTTAGCCTCGTTTCAAAATTTTACTCCCATAACAGAAATACATCTCCTTTAATACCTCTCTTAGCTTTTTGAACCCTAAACTTAAAGACACCTCTCAAATCATAATTACTCTCCCTCATCAAGAAATACTTTTGTACATTGTCAGGAAGTGACATTAATTTAGCTCTAAACATGAATTGAATCATTTTATAATAATATAGGTCCTCTAATTTCATAAGCTGTGAATTTAAAAACAATGGATCAGTGTGAGCGTAGTATGTACTCTTATTTAGAACTCGGATTGCCTTTTTTTGTAAAGTTTTTATTAGTTTTAGGTTTGTTTTGTAGGTTGAGCCCATATTTCTATACCGTCTGACATGTACGGTTGGATAAGTGAACAATAAATGAAAGCCTTGGAGTTTAATAAACCTTTAACTTTATGAAGTATTCCCACTGATTTAGATATTTTTCCTCTAATAAAGTTCAAATGTTCTTTCCATGATAATCAATGACAACTCCAAGGAATTTAGTTTCAAAAACTCTTTTGATTTCAATACTTGACATTTTTTATTTTAATTCCACATTATTTAGTTTTTGATTTCCAAATATCATAAATTTACTTTTTTAAATATTCAGTGATAATTTATTCACATCAAACCAAGATTTTAGCAAGTCCAATTCTTTTTCAGCTCTCTTTAAAAGTTCATTTAGATCCGTACCTGAACACACGAAATTTGTATCATCTGCAAACATTATAAATTTGAAAAATTCTGTAGTGTTACATATATCGTTTATAAACGATATGAATAGTTTTGGACCTATTACTGACCCTTGTGGTAATTATTTGTAGTTTTTACAAAGAAACATACTTTGAACTGGCAAAGATATCCCTTCAAGCAGCCAACCTGTACTTCATTTTAAATGCTGATTCAAGTTTCACATCCTAGATCACACAGGAGCTCCAGTTTGGGACCTACCAGCTCCAGTTTGGGACCTACCAGCTCCAGTTTGGGACCTACCAGCTCCAGTTTGGAACCTACCAGCTCCAGATTGGGACCTACCAGCGACAGCATGGGGGTCTGAGTAGAACTCCTCCAGTTGTGAAGTGGAACAGTCCAGAGCTGCCTTTAGCTTCTTTAGCTTGGACGCACCAGCTGCGATTCTGAATAGACCCTAAAACACAACATCAGCTGATGTTAGACATTCGGTCCTAGCTCTGAATCACAGATAGGTTCTGTATAAATCCACTTTGCCAGCTGCGTAAGAAGAAACCCTGAAACACGCCCTCCAGTCACAGCGAGCTGTTTACTTAGAGGTAACCGACGGCTGGTTTCACACCATAATGATGGACTGGACCCAGAGAGGAACGAAGAGAACAAATAACGAGCTTCGATCAACGCTCAGCCTCTCCTTTTCTTATTTACCAAACGCAGACGCACACAGAGGCGTGAGTTATAGACGGGACACAAGTGGAGTCTATTGTTTTCTAAATTTGACTCAGGGAGGAGACATCCCAAACATTTCATAAATCCTCCCGGATACATGACGACCGACCAGCTCACTGAGTGTCTGTGCATCCATCATCTGTTTACAAAACATCTACAGCTTGGTTTCCATCATCAGTGATCAGTGGAGCGAAGCACTCGGCTCTAATGAGACACTTCTTCCACGCCAGCGGTTTTAATCAAGAGAACAACTTCAGTAAGCAACTAAGAGCCAATCAGCTGACAGGAATCAGAGCTGATAGAGTCAAAGTTAAAACTGACTCACTGGGTTTGAAGGAGGGAGAGAAAAGCTGCCAGTCATAAAAACATGCTATCATTTATCTGCTATCAGTGGAATAATAATGATATATTTAGAGCTCATCGCCCAGACCTAAAGATCCTGATACTTCAAGGACCCACATGGCAAGAAAATCAGTATCTCAAGCACATTTCTTAAGAGATTCAGGCCATGATCCTACACCATGCCTCAGTTTAAAGTCAGCAGAATTCTAATTACTCCTTATTTCCATTCATAAAGCAAACTATGAATTTATAAATCATTTAGAATGTTCTTTAGTTTCTTCACCTCCTCCTTCATGCCCGTCTCTAGAAGCATCATGACACACGCCTCTACCGGCAGAGCGATTTCCCGTCCGCTCCTCTTCAGGTGATCGTCCAGCGCCATGCCGAACGCGGGCTTTTCCATCCACGAGTCTAAACGCAAAGACACCAATTAAAAAGACTCAAAGGAAAAGTGTGAATGAGACAAAACCTAACAGCGGTACATCATCACAAAACGCTCTGGTGGCGTTTCAGATGGAAGATTTCTGGGTCAAAGAATCTTTTAAATCCAAACCCCCAGAGTACTTCCAAATAGTAACCACATGTTCAGGCAGCAGGAGTGACTCTGCATCCATTTCTTCATGTTTGTGACAGAGCGCTAGGGGTAGGGTAGGGTTGGAAAATCAAGGTGGGTTTGATGTGAGAGCGTGTGTGTGTGTGTGTGTGGAGTGTGTGAGTCATCGCCACATGCTGGGAGACCAGGCCCGTCTGGTTAAGGCCACACGTGTTCAGAGCAGGAAAACAAAAGCTAATTGAACAGGATGCAGAGAAGGACAAGCAAGACCCACTGAGTGAGGGGAGACATTGTTTTTAAATTAGAAAATGAGTTTTTAGAGACATAAAAACAAAACAACACTTTTTTAACATCAGGGAACCATTTGTGGCCTTGAAAAAGAAAGTAATTGAATGTTTTTTGTTAAAAACGGTTAAAATTCTTAGGGAATAAAGTAGTACATTGACAGGAAGAGCATTTAAACATCCTCTAAGTAGTAAATGTAGAAGTAAAAACAACAAAAGGAAAACATCCAGAACTACAGATGGGATTTTGTTGTATTTAATATCCATCCAAGACATTTAAGCAGTAGTAGTTTAATGTATCTGTAGTAGTTTCATGTATCTGTAGTAGTTTCATGTATCTGTAGTAGTTTCATGTATCTGTAGTAGTTTCATGTATCTGTTGTAGTTTTTATGTATCTGTAGTAGTTTTACGTATCTGTAGTAGTTTTACGTATCTGTAGTAGTTTCATGTATCTGTAGTAGTTTCATGTATCTGTAGTAGTTTCATGTATCTGTAGTAGTTTTATGTATCTGTAGTAGTTTCATGTATCTGTAGTAGTTTCATGTATCTGTCGTAGTTTTATGTATCTGTCGTAGTTTTATGTATCTGTCGTAGTTTTTATGTATCTGTCGTAGTTTTTATGTATCTGTAGTAGATTTATGTATCTGTAGTAGTTTCATGTATCTGTAGTAGTTTCATGTATCTGTAGTAGTTTCATGTATCTGTAGTAGTTTTATGTATCTGTAGTAGTTTCATGTATCTGTAGTAGTTTCATGTATCTGTCGTAGTTTCATGTATCTGTAGTAGTTTCATGTATCTGTAGTAGTTTCATGTATCTGTAGTAGTTTCATGTATCTGTAGTAGTTTCATGTATCTGTAGTAGTTTTATGTATCTGTAGTAGTTTTATGTATCTGTAGTAGTTTCATGTATCTGTAGTAGTTTCATACATGTGTCGTAGTTTCATGTATCTGTAGTAGTTTCTATGTATCTGTTGTAGTTTTTATGTATCTGTAGTAGTTTTATGTATCTGTAGTAGTTTCATGTATCTGTAGTAGTTTCATGTATCTGTAGTAGTTTCATGTATCTGTAGTAGTTTCATGTATCTGTAGTAGTTTCATGTATCTGTAGTAGTTTCATGTATCTGTCGTAGTTTCATGTATCTGTAGTAGTTTTTATGTATCTGTAGTAGTTTCATGTATCTGTAGTAGTTTCATGTATCTGTAGTAGTTTCATGTATCTGTAGTAGTTTCATGTATCTGTAGTAGTTTAATGTATCTGTAGTAGTTTAATGTATCTGTAGTAGTTTAATGTATCTGTAGTAGTTTTATGTATCTGTAGTAGTTTCATGTATCTGTAGTAGTTTAATGTATCTGTAGTAGTTTAATGTATCTGTAGTAGTTTCATGTATCTGTAGTAGTTTCATGTATCTGTAGTAGTTTCATGTATCTGTCGTAGTTTTATGTATCTGTAGTAGTTTCATGTATCTGTAGTAGTTTCATGTATCTGTAGTAGTTTCATGTATCTGTAGTAGTTTTATGTATCTGACCATTTCATAATTTTCTTTTTTGTCTGATAAAAACCTGTAGTTTACTTACCAACAACGCCTTAAAGTTTTTAAAATCAGTGCACTGAGTTTCTGCTGAGGATCACAGTGTAGGGAGACAGTTTATGTCAAAGTGTTTCTCATCATTCCTACAAACCGATGTCTTAATGTCACCAGATTTCTAAACACTGTTTTAAACAACAGCCGTGGCTTGTAAATGCACTTTACTGATCTCTGATCAGCATTTGTTGAACATCAGTGTGAACGGGAGGATTCATAAACACCAGCTGGTGATAATAAAAATAGTCAACAATGTTTATAAACAGACTGAAGGCAGCTCTGTGATAGGTTCCAACTACATTTATTGTTTAGCATGTAATCATACAGTAATACTGTTACTTTGCTTTTCAAAATAAAAGCAGATTCCCTTGTTGTTTAACAGAGGACCAGAAACAGCAACACACTGTGAGTGACCAGACAGTCTTTCAGGATGAAATTAGGGATGAAACGGTCCACTTTGCCCACGGTCCGGTACGTACATCGGTATTTTTCGGTTTCGGTCCACTTTGAATCATAAAAAAACTTAACAAAATCTAAAATTTTCAAAACTTATTTCAAGTTTTCAGACGTGTTACTTGTAGTCCAGTGTATCCTAATATGTTCAGAGACAAACAGAAATGTCACTTTTAAAGTGCCTTTTCAATGTACTGCCAAATGTAAAATAGTGTAAGACATTTTTATATGCACGCTTTTATTTTGAAGTCTGGCCAAATGTTTCTGTGCTGTTCCAGCCAGACTTCAAAATAAAAGCGTGCATATAAAAATCTCTTACAAATAGTCTAAAGTGCCTCTTTAATACATATAAACACGCCAACAGCGTGGCTCATTTTATTGTGCTTTTCTGAGCGGATGCTGTACGTTTGTTGAAAGTGAGAGACTGCTGTTTTTTCCCTGGCGTTACCTGCTCCAATGGTCTGCTTCCAGAAAGCTACACTGGGGCGGTGGAGGTGCGTGGTCTCGTTTGAAGTGTTTCCTGATAGGCGTGGGAGATGATGCTTGCAGACCGTCTCATATTTTCTCACCGTTTTCTCTCCCTCGTCTTTAAATTCAACTGCGCGTCTTGAATCGTTTGCCTCTCGCCGCCCGTCTGTCTCTCTGTAGCGCTTGTTTTGCTAAAACTTTCAGCTCAGTGGGGCGGGTCAAACCTGTGATTGGTTACTCGCGGCTAGGGAAGAGGTCTGCTGTGTGAGCAGCTCAGACGAGACTAGAGCGGTACACAGAATGAAACCAGTAGCTACTGAAGCTAATAATAGTACGTCTTTGGACCGCGGACCTAAGACGTACCGGACCGTGAACGGTGTACCGTTCGGTCCGGTCTTGGACCGCGTATTGTTACATCCCTAGATGAAACCCTTTTTAAATCCTACATTCAAACGATCTCTACAATATTTAGAATGACATTAAAAAGTAAGATCTGATTTTGATTATTTTGCAACTTTTGTTTTTCAAATGTAAGATTATTTTGAGCCAAACCTTGTAAAAGCCAATTAGGGCACATGGCTCAAAAACAAGTATTTGTGTGAAGAAACAAAAAGAAAAAATCAATTTCTTTTCCAAATTTATACATTTTAATACTTAAGAAATAAAATGTTCTTGTAAGTTTATGCACTTTATCATGAAAAATTCAAATTTTTTCTACAAAAAGAGGAATTGTTTATCATTTTAATCTACAATGGCCCTAATATCCTGTCATAAATGAGTGATGCAATGTGTGTGTAGACACATCTGAGCACAGTGTACCTTGCTGAGCCTGGATGGTTGGTAAGACGCTCTCCAGAACAGTGAGAGACTTTCTGTGGTAATCAGCCTGAGCTTCTAAGAGCTGCAGAGACAGAGAGGAATGAATGAGCTAAACAAGAACAAGAGCAGCAGTAAAGTACACAGACAGCAAAGTAAATACGTCTCCGCTCCCTTGTAATTGTGCAGCTGCAAACATTCCCACATGAACTCATTTTGAGTTGTTGACACTCACCGTTACAAAGTAGTGGGCATAGTCGCCTTCTTTTGAGAAAAAACTGTACATGTCTGCAGCGAGCTGGTCCTGAAAAACACACAAGAACAGCTTCAAAAATAAATGAAGATAAAATTCTCCAGTAAGCCTGATAAATATGGTAGATCTCCATCTGTAGAACACAATATTTATAGTTGTATGTGAAACTGATTTGAGAGAAGTGGTGGACAGGAAGCACAGAGACCTCCACTTCCTGTCCAGAATAATCCACATCAAGCACAAAACGACAGTTACAAACACACAGAGCTGACGAGGCATTTTCACTCATTCACACGAGTCAGCATTCAGGCTCAGAGGGCCCAAGGGTCTAGCAACATCCACGCGTCACTGCGGGGATTCTTTTTCCTCCCAGCTTAATGTTCCAGTTGGTTTTACTCAGACCACAGAAGCCAATAAAGCTGCAGCACAGCCTTGTTTTCTATCAGCGTAGGAGACGCCAGACGTCAGCGTATAATGTCTTCACCTACTGAAAGCACGCGCTCTAATGCAGCCAGACGTTTTATCAGCACTCCTTTATAACGACGCTGAATATTTCTGTCATAAATATGACAAAGATCTAAATGAAATAAAACAAATCCATACAAAGTGTATTTGTTTTCATGCTGTTACCTTGCAAAGCTCGACTTTGTTCAGAGCCTCGTCCACCTCCTCTTTGAGCAGGTCAGCCTTGGCCGTCAGTGCTTGAGTATTTGTTCCTGAGATTATTGACTTGGTTGCCTGCAACCACCTGAAGACAAATATGCAACTGAATAAGTGGTAGAACATTTATGAATGTGGACAGACATTTAAGAGTTTTGAACGATATAATCAGTATATGGAACCTTGCTCTGGCAGAGTCATAGTCCAGCACCAACTTGGCCAGCTGCTTCCTCTGCTTCAGGATGTTCGGGATTTCTACCTACAATAAAAGTAAAGCAAATACGCTGCTCAAACAAATAAGAACACTTTAAAACACATCAGGTCTAAATTGTCTCGTCTTCCTCCGTCTATCTGGGTCCGGATCACAGGGGCAGCATCCCAACCAGGGAGCCCCAGACCGTCCTCTCCCTGGCCACCTCCACCAGCAGGACCCCAAGGTGTTCCCAGGCCAGATTGAAGATGCATTTCCTCCAGCTTGTCCTGGGTCGACCCGGGGGTCTCCTGCCTTCAGGTAAAGCCTGAAACACCTCCCTGGGGAGGAGTCCAGGAGGCATCCTAACGGGCTCCTCTCTACATGGAGGAGCAGTGGTTCTCCTCTGAGTCTCTCCTGAATGTCTGAGCTCTATCTCTAAGGCTGAGCCCGGCCATCCTGCGGAGAAAACTCATTTCAGCCGCTTGTATCCGCCATCTCATTTTTTCGGTAATTACCCAAAACTCATGACCAGGTGAGGACTGACCGGTAAATACAGAGCTCAGCTCCTTCTTCACCACGACAGACCGGTTCAGCGTCCATCACTGCAGACGCTGCTCCAATCCACCTGTCGATCTCCCGCTAGATCTAAATTGTAAATTTAAAAAATCCTGCCGTCTCTCCATGCTGATATGGAAAGGATGCCAGATATTTTGAAAGTGCTGGGAAATTTAATGCGTTAATTGTGATAATTAATTTGGAAGACATAACGCGTTAAAAAACCCCGTAATAAACGCAACTTGTGTTTGAAGCAAGGCGGAGCGCTTGTCAGAATCAGATTTCCTAGTCCTCCCGATCCACCCGCTCCTCAGATCTCATCAGTTCACTCTCTTCACCCGTCTACCCGGTAGCGGAACTCAACTCACCGCTCCTTCCACCGTGAAAACCGAAAGTAATCGGCGGTGAAACTGGACGGTCTCTAGTCTTTAAGGTTTATTCCTGCTCCTTTCTCGCTGTACGGCCCGGTTTGATTCAGTTCAGCAGGGAGCGGGTGTTACGGCTCCAGTCTTACACCGAGGTCCGAGCGGACGGAGGTGTCAGTTCAGCTCGGTACGAACCCAGACCCTACCTCTATCTGAAGAGTAAAACCAGTACCGGACCGAGGCGATCCCATTCCCACACTAGTCTTTAAACAACAGAGACCTGAGTGACTCGGACCCCTCATTGAAAACGAGACCGTGGGTCAGTTTGAACACTGCAAAAAATGATTCTCTCATAGTGTTTCCACATGTTGGAAATCTTTTATTATTATTTTAAAACAATACCCTTCTGAAATTGTACATAAAATAAACAGATTCATAAAGTACTGTATTTAGGGTCTGTCCAGTTTTAGTCAGGAATTTTTGTTTTTCAACTGTTTTGAACTGAAATGCAATTTAAAAGCATTTTTTTCATCAATTATAAAAACTTTCAAAATGATTTTTTTAAAAACATTTTGGCATATTTCTTGGATGGACATTGTAAACTGCATGTAATTTCATCTTTCTGAAAAGATGCGATTAAATGAGATTAATTTTTTTCAGATTTGCGATTAATTTGTTAATTTATTTTAATCGATTCCCAGCACTAAAATAAACATTATCAACCTATGGAGGCTTCATAAACTGATAAGCAGCAGGTTAGTCCAGTTAGCTAAAACGTCTGAGCATCCTTAGACAAGACACTGAACCCACAACTGTCCTTCAGGTCTCCTTTGGAAAAGAGGTTCTTAATCTCACTGGGACATTACCTGAATAAATAAGGGTTAAAACATTCTGAGGCTTGAAGATTTTTCACCTTAATGGAAGCTTATCGACTTCGACCAGTGCAGCAAATTAAACATTTGACTGCTTAACATTTTAAACATGTCATTGTGTCCATGAAGAGTTTCTGACCTCTGCCAGCTGGCTGAGAGGGTCCAGAACGTCCTTCTCTATCTGCAGCTCATGTTGCATCAGCTCTGAGGCCAGACGATTCTCTGCATCTCCACACACTTCCATCATCTTCCTGTTAGCAGAGGGAGTGTCATCACATCAGAACCGGGGTGTAATCCCACATTTACATAAATCAGCAGCACAGACTGCTGTCAGTTCATCCTCCGAGTCCAATCAGCAAACTGTCAAATATCATTTCTACTGTAGAAGACAACATTCAGGCAGATAGTAGAGGATCTAAGATCATGAACTAGGGTGTGAGGCTACAACAAATGACATAACATGGATCTGTTACATGAAGACGCAGTACTTGTACTTTCCCTTCCTTGCCATTTCCAGACAGACACATGGCTGCAGTGAGAGAGCTCGTCTCATGATCTGACCCTGATGAGGGGAACTGCAGAAAACCCCTGACCAAAAACAAAACTGGGCCCTCATATTTCACACTCCCCAGAGTTCCTCTGCTCTATACAGCAACCAAGGAGGTGCAGTTGGATGTCTGGTGTGTCCATCAATCACAAACTCACCCTATCAAGGAGTCCTCCCCCAGCTGGTTTCCTCCCTCCACCATGGCCTGAGACAGAGCAGTGAGAGGAAGCTTTTTCTGTGGAGAGTGAAAGAACAGACGCAAACGGGGATCAGAATGAAATCAACTGCACAGAAACGCCGGCTTTACTTTACAGCTTTATGCCGAAACCAATGGAAAATTCATCAAGGAGTTTCCATTGAACGAGTCAATAATAGATGTAGTCAGAAAGAGGAAGAGAGCGTTCGTTCGGCGCGGAGGAGGAAAACACAGAAAGGGATTTAATATGTGAACTAAGGAAGTGAGACATCTATCAAACGCCGAGGCTGGAGATCGTTTGGAGGGTTTACATTTGTACAGAAACACTGCTGTGTGCCGAACATCCTGTTTTGATCCAGAAAATCCAACAAGGCAAAAAGGTCATGCATAGTAAACAGATGCTGAGATGGAAAATGGAGCAAGTTGTTCTGAGCAGAGGTTGAGGAAGTGTTTTTACCTGACCGTTTCCTGTATAGAGGCGTGGTACGGACTGTGGTGCATTGTGGGTTGGTGTAGGGTAGAAAAAATAAATATTAAAAAAAATAAATCATGGAGCATTTTGTCTTTTTTAAACTTATTTGTACCAACAATGAGAATAACAGGGTTTATCACACATCCTGAAGGGTTAGCCGATAAACTCACATGTCTCTTCTCTGCATCTGCTCCGATGTGTCCCTGCAGACATGAAACCATCCTCTTGTGCGTGTTGTGGGACACCACGCGCACCAGCTCCATGCGCCGCTCGATCTGCGCGCAACACACGTGAGAGAACATGACTTATAATATCCGATTCTCCAAGCCAGCAAAGTACAGTGGATGCAACACGTGGTCACAAACAAGACTATTAATGTAGAGGATTCAAAGAAGTAGAAGCAGTTAGCATTCCTAAGCTATGACATGTTGAGAACTGGAGGAATAGACGTTTTGGTCAAATCCTGAAAATAAATGTATGCACATTTTCATGTAAAATCACAAGATCTTCAGCAATCTGTTGGCACTTAATGTGTTGTTGATGACACTCAGCTTTTAGCACATATTTATTAACCTTTACTTGACCTGGAATAGTCCCATAGAGATTCAGAATCTCTTTTTCAAGGGAGTCCTGTTTTACCACCTATAGGGCATGCTGAGATCTGTGGAGGAAACCCACACATGCATGGGGAGAACATGCTAACTCCACGCAGAAAGGCAGCAGCTGGGATTTGAACCTGCAGCCTTTTTGCTAAAAGGCAACAGTGCTAACAACTGCACCACCATGCAGCCCAAAGCATTAAATTATAGCTCAACATCTGGAAAATGAACCGTCTTACAGCCATTATTTAGATTGCCGAGATTGATGAGCTGTAGCGTCCACCATGAATGGAGTTGACTTCATAGGTTGATGCCAAAGTTTAAAGAAAACATCTCATGCAGTGTGTGTGTGTGTGTGTGTTGGGGATGATTTTACTACTAAGACGCCAAATTTGAGCTCAAAATCTGTAAATCTGACTGAGTTATAACCATTTTTTCCAAGATCAGTTGGCTGTGGAGGCCATCTTGAACAGGGTCGACTTCAAAAAGTAAAGTTGCACTGCAAAAACTGATTTCTAAGAAAGTAAAATCGCCTTGTTTTTAGACATTTTGACTTATTTTTGTCTAAAAAGAAAATATATTCTTACAGCCCTACTTGAAATAGGCAAAATCTTCTTAAATATGGTCACACTTTCTAGATTTGAGCAAAAAAAAAATCTGCCAATGGGGTAAGCAAAATTTACTTGGCTAGATTCCTTAAAACTAGTGAATTGTTCTAAATGCAGAAAATTTTTGCTAGTTTTAAGGAATCTAGCCAAGCAATTTTTGCTGACCCCATTGGCAGATTTTTTTTTCTTCTCAAATCTAGAAAATTTGACCATACTTAAGAAGATTTGTCCTATTTCAAGTAGGGCTGTAGGAATATATTTTCTTTTTAGACAAAAATAAGACAAAATGTCTAAAAACAAGGCGATTTTACTTCCTTAGAAATCAGTTTTTGCAGTGTGAAGATGTAAATTCAATTATTGGCTTTTGAACTTTCTAACTTTCCAGGAGTTTGAGTTATTTTTAGGGATGCTCAGATACCAGATTTTTCCTAAACAAGTACGAGTACTTACATATGAGTACTTGCCGATACCGAGTACCGATACGAGTACTAATACTAAATCTTTAAAAAAAAAATTATAAAATTAAAATTAAAATATTAAAATTAAATTAAAAAGTCACATTTAACTGTTTTTCCATCCAATCCTAATTGTAAACAGAGTCCTTAAGGTCAGGGATCGAACTAAAACACCACAAAGATTTTTCTCTGAGTTAGAAAGTATTTTATAAAAGGACTGACAGCTTCAGTTAATCTGACCTGGACTGGATGCAACATTAAAGTCAAACAGACTGAGTAACATGATGTGGAAAAACTAAATAAATTAAAGCCCTCAGAATAAATCTCAGCTAGCTGATTCTAATGTGGGAAAAGGACTTTTACATAAATAAATACACAAATGACCTGCCGTAGTATTTCAAAGTCCGTTTGATTATATGATAGAACGGCTTGCCATACTTGCGCCGAAGAATTAATTTTCGGCAAAGAAAACTTTCCATCAGCTGATTAGAACCAAACCGGTGTGCCTTATTCTAAAGTAGTGGTTGATAGAAGCTTTAATCAGCTCTGCTGGATTCTTCTGTTGTTTACCGTTTTATGTTAGCTAAACGTTAGCGGCTGAGCTAAACATGCTAACACTTTAGAAACCTGATCGGCATTACTGTATGATTGGACTACTGGAACTTTACCGAACCTGACGTCAGGACTGAGGATTTGGGGAGTGTATACTACGACTAAATCACAACTACTACTGCTACTACAACTACTAAATACTACTACAACACAAGTAAGTTGACGCAATCTGCAGTGCTACAGAGTGAGCGCCGATTAGCAGCTGGTGTGCGCGTCAGGTTAATGGAGCGCTAAGTATTGGCTCTAAGTATCGGGTTATGTTTATGAGTACGAGTATGAGTACATAACCTTAGTATCGACCTGATACCTGATGCCAGTATCGGAGCATCCCTAGTTATTTTGCTAACAGATACACAAGGTTTCAAAAGTTAACGCAAAAGTTTTAAACAAAGCTTTCACATGATCTGTTTGCACTCGGAGTAAACGACTCTGCTACTAATGCATGACATTTTATATCAACATTTCATAAACTGACTGGCTAATTTTGTGTTTGCTAACGTCAGCTAGAAGTGGTGGCGATCAAATGTAATCCGTTGTAGATGTAATGATTACTTCCTGAATGTTTTTATTCAAATCCATCTAGTGGTTTGTGAGATATTTAGCTAAAGAGCACACACAGATACCAACATTGGCAAAATCATCATGTAAAGTGGTGAAGGATGAGCGTTAAACAGTCAAAACATACTCTGCAGTGTCCGTTCCAGTAGCAGAACTAAACAGCTCACAGCCTGATGATGCTAATCAGTTGATGACTGATGTGATTGAGCTCCATCCACTTCATCTGATTTGTGGTGGATTTGCAGAGGTCAGTGACCAAAGATCAAGCATGAACGATAACGTCTGTCCCTGCAGACCAACGCTGGAATGTTATCAGTGAAACACACGACTCATTGGAACTGTCTTCATAGCAACGGCCACTGAGCCGTGACCGACACTAAAGGGTTTTCTTGCCTTAGTTGCACAGAATGTCTCCTGTCTACCAGCCCAATACACAGGTCCAGTCTGTGCTTTTAGGGTGACAACATATAATACTGTCATTGATGGAAGTCTCAGCCATTCAGGCTACAAGACAGAGGCCACTGTAGCTCTGCTGGGTGAAGATTAAAAGTCCTTCTAATGCCAGGTGTAAACTGGAACAGTCCTAGTATCAGAACAACTGTCACCACTATAGAGTCTACTTAAAAGTCTAGTCAGCATGTCTGACTTGTGAACCTTTGTACAGCTTTCACTTTTATTAAAAAAGACAAGTCAGTCTCGAAGTGATAAAATCTACTGAACACTGAATTTCAGAGAGAAATGGATGAAGACAAACACAGAGGGAGGATCAACTAAATACCAGACAATTGTGTTCCAAAAACAGAAAGAGTCGGAACTCAGGAATTCCATAGCAGATATCCGCCTCGATACAGCCCCCCCCCCTCTCTGTTCTCAAACTCTTACGTCACCCCTGACCTATGCTGGCTCTCGGCATTCCCCAAACAGCTGGGTTATATACAAATTCACCAAACGGACCCTAAAACATGCAATCCTACGACTTGATCCAGCGAGTGCCGGGCCCAGTACCATTCAGGGGATTCCCCTCTTTGTGTCCTGTGGATGTAAGGAACGTTTTTAAACACAAATTCTTCCTTTTATTGTAATAAGGAAACTTAACGCCATACACTCAAGTACTGACAGATTTAACGGGGTGTGAAAAGCCAGGTCTCAAACAGCAGGGAGTGTTTTTCCTCCTGCTGTGTGACGAGGTTAACTCATGGCCACAAAACGTCATCGGACAGGGAATCCCAATGAGTCGGAACGGGAGGAAAATTCAGGATGACTGAGTTTGTTTATAGGCTGGGAAGTGAAACATGTCGGGACAAGTCCTGATCGAACAAACGCATATTTAATTCCAGCCTCTGAAAGCAAAACGTCTTATTATGTCGGGATATAAACATAAGGGAAGTTTGCTGATATTTGATCAAATTGTCTCTTTTTCTGCATTAAATAACTGCAGAGCATCCAACTGGTTTCTGATGAAGTGTTGGAGCTCTTCCAGCTGGTAGAAAAACGAGCGCTGGCTCTTCACTGAGCTGATGGCAATAAACAAAAAAGGCTTGGCTCAACAAGTTTGGAGTAAAGAACTCACATCTGCAATAAAAACATCAAAGTTCCTATAAATATTTGACTGTAGTCATTATCGTGGGCCAATCAGCAGACGTCTGATCTGCTCTATACAGCTTTACAGGACTGTTGGGTTTTTGATTTAAATAAAAAATGTATTATGGAGTCATTTCGCCTTAGTTTAGCTGTATTTAAATTAAGTAAATTACCAGGTCCCATTAACACCAGGACATTGTTCTGAACCAGGGATTCCCAAACTGGGGTGCGCGAGCTGCCACTACGGGGTGCGCAAAATGAAAACTGTAATGGCGGAAATTTGAAATAATTACACATTTACAGTGCAAAACCAGTCCATAGAGTAATAATGATGCAGTGGCTTCAGGGAAAAGAGGAAGCAAAGTAAAGAAGTGAGAGTGAAGCACAACAGACACTAATTCGTGTCTCCAGGGAATAAAGGTTCAATCAAAATGCTGTAGAAAACGTTTTAGCATCCTTGTGTTGTTCGCCCATTTCATTTTATACCCTTCATCTAAGAAAGGCATGCATCAAACCGTCTTGAGAGCTGTTTGTTTAAATACCAGCAACAATAGGAGGTGGGGAAAGAATCCGTCTGTTCTCGAGGGATAACGCAAAAGCAGCTGAGTTTGTTTAAACATTTACGATGCCTCCAGTTCGCACACAAAGACGTCTTCATCACTGGAATGTCTTTGCTGAGCGGCCAACATTTTGTCCCGACACCACCTGCTGTCTGCCTCAGATGGCCTAAAGGGACTTTTCACCAGCAGCAGTTTAACACAGCTCTACAGACACAGACACAGCTAGATCAACCTCATCTAACCACTGCTACAACCGAACGCAGACGCACAAAGTTTTATCTGAGAAAACATTTTAGTTTGCGATATCGGCTCCTTTTCATTTCTGCTGCTCCAGACTCGGACTGGAGGACAAACTGACCACACCTCTCTATACCGACTGGTCCAGTCCTTCTGTGTCCGTCTCCTTCCTCTCCTCTCAGACCCCAGCTGGCTGAGGCATTAGGCTCCGCCCACTCTGAGCCTGGTTCTTTCTTCCTGTTCGGGGAGTTTTCCTTCCCACTGTCGCCCTCGTACTGAGCTGCTCAGAATGAGGGATTAAATTAGTGCGCTCAGCTGGACAATTTGATTACTTGTCATTTTATAATGAATCTAATTTTATTACAACAGAATAACATTTAATCAGTCGTCCTGAATCTGGACCTGAAAGGATCTGGGTTTGCTTCTTTAACATGATTTGTGTTGTGAACTGGAGCTTTATGAATAAACTGAATTAAAATAATATACTAACTAATCTAGTCAACCTTCATTTATTTACAAAAATAAAACATGGTAGCCAGATGAATCCGTGTATGGCTCGTTTTTTTTGGTTTTTCAAAATAAAATCAGAAAAACCAAATAATCATTTTCTTTTTTTGTTTTAAAACAAAATTTGAAAAACGAAAAATAGACAAAGGGAAAAAAAGCCTTATTTTTTGCTATTTGCAGGTTAAAACAAAAAAAGCTTTGTTCCCTCGGCGGAACCGGAAATCATCCGGTGACAGTCGGAACTCGTGGCGACTCGACTTCTTTTCACACTCTGCAGTCAGCAGCAGCACATGCACTTGTTTTTGTCAATGTGATGTGAAAGTATTGAACATGTGTCTGTGGATTGTTCAAAGTTAGCCTAGCTATATTTTGGTCTGATTGGTCTGATGGTCTGAGACGTGTTGCTGTCACGACAGCTGCTAAAGGTGTGAACGTTTCTAAACGCTTAAACAAGGTGAGGAATCAGAATATTTTACAATCATGAAGAGATCATTTTCCAGCCTCGCCAAACAGTAAATTATTTGCACTTATCATGTTAAACCACAGCAAAACTTCTAATAGAAGCAAAACATTACAAAGCTCTGTTAATAACAACGTGAAACTACAATCAACTGTAGTGGAAACAAGTCAGTAAAAAGACAAGATAACATCGTGAATTAAATACAATATTATCATTGTTTTCTGCTCTGTTCTGGCTCTTTACACCACTTAAGTCTCCCTCTGCTCTCTGTTCTCATAAAGTATTAATACAACTGAACAGATGCTCTCAATAACATTTTTAATTCCTTCAGACTGACGGAGTACAGATATCTGGACCTCAACAACAAACTGGACTGGTCCACGAAACAGAGGCGCTCTACAAAAAGAGTCTGAGTGGTCTTCACCTGCTAAGGCTGGTCCTGGGGTGAACAGGACTCTGAAGGGTAGCGTCTGCTGTCCTGTAGGCTGAGGTCCATTGAGCAGGTTGGGAGGAGAGGATGTTGTCCATCATGGACAACACCTCCCACCCCTACCAGCTCTGAGCAGCTCGTACAACTTTTACACCCACGATGTAAAAAGGAGCCGCAGGTCATTCTGACCAGCATCCGTCTACACAGTTTAACCTGGTTAAGTGATTGACTGGGGCTGTGGTTGACACTGAACTCTCTTGAACTGGTGTATACGTATACATTTGAAGAATATCACAACTGTTGTATATTCATATGCTGTTTGTTGCTGTTGTATCTTTTCTCCCTGTTTTGTTTGTTTGTGCTTTATTTACAGGTCTAGAAGTGGACTCTTCACGTCTCTTGTTCTCTTCTTTTTCTGTTTACTTTCTCCCCCATCCCTCTTTCTGTACCCTTCCCTTCACTTTCAGGCTCCATGTCCAATCAACCATAAAAATATTCTAATAAAGATTTTGGGGGTTATATTTAAACAAAAATCAGGAGGAGTTTTATAGCAGTGGCTGTAACGTCTCACCTGAAACAGCAACACTGTTGGGCTTGTTTTGGCACTCAGACATTATTCTGTTTGCTCCACAGCCGGACAGGACACGGGGTAAAAAAAAAAAAAAAGAAGTGATTTATCATCTTCTGATTGATACATTAACATGTGTTTTGGGTGGTTTGTGTATATAGGTTTATTTTATTTTGTGTAAATAGATAACTGACGTGTTCTTCTATATTCCTTGTTGTTGTTACACGAGCTCTGAAACACCTGAACTTCTCTTTCATGTCCTATTAAAGGTTCATTCTGTTCTATAGGATAACTGCAGGTTTATCCAAGGTAGATTTTGCCTTTTGTAACAAACTTCTTAAAATGTCACACGACACACAATTGGTTTGGAAATTAGCAAAATTTTTTCTGTAAATTTGACTAATAACCCTTTATTTCTGTTGCTTGGGCTGGTCGACCCTGTGGTGAATGGAAAACACAATAGAAAACTGTACAGAATGTTAACTTTTTGTGCTAGAAAATGTATCTTGGTTAATTGGATATCAAAACGAAATCCCCTCTAGAACGCAATGGCAGAAAGTAGTTTTGAATTTTATCTCTCTTGATTTTCTGACATGTCGTATCCATCATAAAGATGATACCTTCACAAAAACTTGGGAGCCATTTCTGGCATATACTGGACTCGAGATCTCATCTATTATTAAGAGGGCACTTTAATTTTGAAATTTGTACATGGAGCTATCTGTATAATTGGGCCAACTTTTGTTCTCTGTTCTTTTGTTTTGTCTTTGTTCAAGTATTGTACTGTTTTGATTTAAATTAAAATCAATAAATATACATTAAAAAAAAATGTCACACGACAAATAACATAAAAGTCTTTTAGTTATTTATATGGTTTTCCATATTTTCCAAAGTCTACCCTAAATGAGAGCTATAATTAATTTAATCCTTCCTGCTTATTGCAGAGCATTATGTAGTATTTCTACAGTACAAAACCTGTTCATTCAGAAGGAAAAACTGATTTACAGAATTAGCTGCCTGACTGAAGCAGCCATGTACAGAACCGGTCAGAGCAGGTTAATGATTTACCTGTAGGAGGTCATCGCTGAGGACTTCTGTCTTCTCTGCTCTGCGGGTGAGAAAAGACAACAGAGAGCAGAGATTAGCCACACTGTAAACACAACTCCCACTGAAACGACAAAGTCTGAAAACTGCATCCATACCTATGGTGAGGTTTCAAGATCAACAGGTTGGAATGCTCACTGGTGGATCTAAATCTGGGATGCCCTAGCGGAGGCATTGCTGGTAGATCGTGGGACAGTCAACTGGGGTCAGTGACTCACTGGTCTCAAAACTCATCTATTTAAACTGGTTTTTACACGACCTGGTAGGGATGTACCGATACCACTTTTTTCAAAACCGATCCGATACCGATACTTAAATCTGAGTACTCGTCGATACCGAGTACCGATACCGATACTTCTACCACACACAAAAATGCAACAAATTGGAATACAGGTTTTATTTTTTCTTCTCTGCTTTTTACAACAAATAACTGAGTTAGATAAAAATATATATATATTAAAAAATGATTACAAAACTAAAACGTAAGGTGAAAAATAACCATTTTCTGTGATTTCACAGTGAAATTATTGCAGTTTTCCACATTTTAACCAAATAAAATGAACTATTTGGCACCATCTCCAGCTCTCAACCCACACTGTTCCTCTTTAGCTCAATAGCTCCCCCTAGTGTTCAATATAGGAAACTACAACAGAAACCACAAGTCACAGACAGTGAAGCCACTGGTATCGGGTAACTTTAACCGATCGATAGCAGTATCGGTATCGGTGCATCTCTATGACCTGTAGATTACTTAATGAACCTGTAGTCTCCTTTCCGGCTTCCATTTCTGTCGTCAACTCTCTGTGTATATTTGACTTGTTTATAATTGTAAAGCACCTTTTGATCTATATCTTTAAAGACGCTACATAAATAAAACTTCTTTAAAGTGGTCCATCAGTTCTCTGTCTCTTGTCCGTCTCTAATAAATCCAACAACTGCTGAGTCATCTGAATATTTCTGCAGATTTAAGATTCAAAGACTTTTTATCGTCAGTTCCCTCGATATGTAGAATGACTCAAAACACTGTTAGTGCTGTCATAAAATAAAAATTTACAATAAGAACAGCTAAGATACTGTATAAAATGCACATTATATAACCTAAAATACAGAAGCACATAGTTTGTAGGAGAACATGAGAATATTATATATGTACGAAAAGTGAGTGAGCATAGCAGCAGTTTCAATGTTGAATTTGTATAAATAAGGCAACAGAAAATTAAATAATGTGCAATATAGAGGCAGACTGTCAGTTATGCTATGTGTGCAAAGTTTTTCAGCTGGAGCAAATTTGTGGAAGATTGTTGCATGTAGGGGATATACTGTAGAGCGGGGATGAGAGATGACAGGACTCTGACTGATACTGAAAGTATGAGTTCAGAGTTAAAAGGAACGATGAGAGTACACTTCCCTGTGGGACTCCTGTGCTGCCGACAACCTGGCCAGACATTCAACTCTTTCTAAACTGAAGTCTGTCTGGTGTGCACATAGTGCATGTCGGGATCAAAATGGAAAAACAAACTGGATTATTTGTGCAGCTCTAAGATGGACTCAGGTTGAAAATCTGGAATTTATTCCATCAATTTCTCAAAACTATGAACTGTAAAATGTTGAATACGGAATTATGCATCTTTATAAATTCTGATAGGCTTAAAACAAACAAACTAAATGACAGTAACGTTGTGTTTTGACCATTAGTTAGACTAAACTTGATTTCCTTAAAGGCATACTCAGTAGCCAGGTAAACAATGTAGCTTTTAACGTTTTTTCTTAAAGCCTCTTAACAACGTTCCAACAATGTATAGCCATAAATATATTGTGGAGATTAAAAAAACCCCAAAAGAAATCAATAATGTAGTTGTCCCGCAGTTCTCTAAAAACTTCAGCAAATCCTATCGTTCGGACCGAACGATAGGATTGGACGATCCAGCTGTCTGTCTGCCGCATTTCCTCACTGCTTGGATTGGCATTAATCCGCCCGGACACATTTTGGGGCAGAACATCCCGGAAGTGAAAGTGAAAGTAGAAGTAGGACAGAGAGCCGGCGGGTGATTCCATTTTAAGATAAAAATACCAGAGTCCCCCCCAAAAAACACCTTTTCAGCTAGCAGGAAACTAAAAACGTTTGGAGGTGAAAAGAGGAAAAGCTGGGGGAACGTTTCTACGGCTGAAGTTAGACTCTGCATTGTCACCTTTACAAAACGGGGTCCCATGTCCGCGGGAGGCAGGCGTAAGGATTTTACCCGACGGGAGGGGTGAGTTCACCGAGACGTGTTTCTGTAAAATAGCTAGCGAGACCTCGTTTGTTTACCTGGATACTGAGTACGGCTTTAAGCAGCAGCTAGTTGGACTCAGGGTGCCGTGCACATGGTGGCCAAACAGCCCTGCTACGCCCGAGTCTATTATTAGTAAACTAATAGTTGAACTTGAAGAGGTCAGACAGATTAGATTCACTCAACAGGAGCAGGCTGGGAAACAGGCTGCTTACTGAGGCCTTCTCCATTAGTATTCTAGAAAAAGAGCATTTGAAAAACAGCTTTCTAATAATTTTTTATATGCAAATACCAGAAAACTGCACCAACATATTGATTTAGATATGTTGTGTGTACTCAGCTGGTTTAGGCTAACAACCAGCCTCCAGTGACTTGTGTTCAACAGTTTACTCAAAGTGCTGCAATCTCAAACTTTCTGCCTGTACCAAGGAATCTGCAGGTATTACTGTCACTCGCTGATGTGCAAACTTTTCCAAATGAAAGCTAAAAGCCACAAAGACAGTCGCTTCACTTCATTTTGGGAAGTGGAGCTCTGAAAGCAGCCTGAGCCCTCCTCCAAAAACACGCTCTCTATGAACTATAGTAACCTACAGACAGCTGCTTTCAATTACAATACAGAGGCATGAGGCGGGGAGAAAGACAGACAGACTGAGAGAGAGGGCTCCACAATTTGAGTCAGAGGAAAAGACATACAGGCTGTGGGGGGGTTGGAGGTTTAAGACCCTAAAAAGTGCCAAACCAGAATAAATGAGGAGCTTGTAATGAAAGGAAAGAGTTAGCTGTGGCTAAACCTGCAGACAAGACTCCCAGAAAGCTGTGAACATCTGAGCCACACACATCACAAAGTGTGACTACAAAGCCACAACATGGAATCCGTGTTCTGGTGTAGACTACACGCTGGTGTGGTCCTGGTCATAAAAACCAGAGGCTTCATCAAGAAGACGCGCTTTATGAGTACACTTTGAACTGAACTGAGATCAGATTTTCTCAAACTTCAATGAGAAACATGGGTAAGAAGGAGATGCTTTAATGTAATAATTAGCCAATCACATAGTAGCAACTCATTTAGGCATCTAGATGACTTGCTGAAGATCAAACTGAGCATCAGAAAGGAGATTTAAGTGACTTTGATGGTTGTTGGTAACAGACAGACTGATCTACTGGGATTTTCACACACAACCATCTCTGTGGTTTACAGAGAACAGTCTAAAACAGAGGAACTATCCAGTGAGCTGCAGGTTTGTGGATGAAAATGACTTAAGGTCAGAGGAGAATGGGCAGACTGGTTCAAGATGATAGAGAGACAACAGAAGCTCAAATAACTGGTTTCAACCGATCTGCTGAAAACCATCTCTGAACCACAACACGCTGAACCTTAAAACAGATGGACTACAGCAGCAGAAGGCTCCAGAATCCGTGTACCTTTCGTTCTTTCGTTTCTGAAACGGAATCGGAATAACCAGTTAGAGTTTCCGTTTTCTGGTTTTGGTCATGTCAAAACAAAATCGGAAATACGGCCAAACGGGAAAACGGATTCGATTTCGTTTTCTCGTTATTCCCTTTTTGCTAACAAGACTACACGGATTCAGGTCGACCACCTAAATAAAATAAGTACATATTTTGGGGATCAACATGTAACACTTAAACAACCGTTGATTATTTTACACAAAAGCGCACACAGTCGTCCCTGTTTACCGATCCGTTCTAAAAATAACCCAAAGTATTCAGCTTTATATTTTACAATGATTCCAGATGTTCTCAGGCTGTCAACCCCCTCACTACACTCTTAATACACTTTTCTCAGACAGGATTTAACATTTTCACTCTTCTCTCTTGTTTAAACTCTCGTGAGTCATTTGGAACAGGTGTTGTGCAAAAATCTGTTCCCCTGAAACATTGTGTTCCCCTGTGTCTGGAGCGCATGAAACACACTCAGCGATTCTGTCAGTGATTAAAACAAAAAACACAAAAATAAGAATAGAAAATCCCCATTTTTAATTCTTATTCATTTATTTACTAGGAACTATTAAGTATCAACTTTGACACGACTACGTGTTGTTAAAATCGATTAGAAGTGGTGTGAAGCCCGCGGTTCAACAGAGGGGAACAGATTTTCGCACAACACCTTCTTGCAGTTCTTCGGAGGACGCACTGCACCCCGCATCAGTGACACACAGGCAGTACGATCTCCTCAGGACGCAGAACACAATGCGCTTAAAAAGCATGTAAAACTGCACTTAAAAAGTCCGCGACGCCACGAAAGAGCGACGGACCACTGCACTTGTTTTATTTAGGCGCATTTACTTTTTATTAGACTATACTGTAGGTGCTGTTGTCAGCAAGGATGTGTGTGGGGATTTTCCTGCTCTGGTCATTCAGTTCTTTCCGACCCCCCCACCCTGGCACCTTCAGAGTAACGCTAGTTTCTGGTCAACCTGAATCCGTATAGTGTTGTTAGCAAAAAGGGAATAACGAGAAGACGAAATTGGATCCGTTTTCCCGTTTGGGCGTATTTCCGATTTTGTTTTGAAATAACCAAAACCAAAAAAGGGAAACTTCCGGTTATTCGGATTCCGTTTCAGAAACGAAAGGTACACGGATTCTCCAGATCTCCACCCGCTCCAGAACCTTTGGGGTGAGCTAGAACAGGATTCAGATCATGAATATTCAGCCGACAAATCTGCAGCAACTGTGATGATGTCATGTCAATCTGGACCAGAACCTCTGAGGAATGTTTCCAACACTTGACTGAACCTATAACATTAAACATTAAGGCAGCTCCAAAGACAAAAGGGGGTCAAAACCAGGTACTAGTAAGGTGCACATAATAAAGTGGCTATGTATGTAAAATCACTGCATGCTGCATATGGAACAAAAAGCAATCACCTGCTTTAAAGTCTCCTAATGACCTCAGTGAATCACAACAAAACCAGACTAAACTGTAAACACATCCAGAATGATGCAAAAGCTGAACTGGTAGCACGTCTTGATCCCTTAACTGGTTTTAACGTAAACAATCACTGCATTAGAAATTCACACAATATATTTAACTGTTCATTCTGACTCAAGACAACCAGATATGATGCAACACCCAACTTCAAACTTGTCTCACAAACTGCAGCATCAGAAGACAAATAAGACAACAACAGTTTTGCTAGCATCAGCTGATTTGGAACAAACACAGCTGACCCCACTCGCTGCAGCCTTTAGAGAAAGTGTGTCACTAATGTGCATGTGACTTCTAAACAAGAGATTCTTCATGCTCGGCCGTGGCCACCAATTCAAAATGGTTACCATGGTGACCTGCGATGAAAGTAGAAACAGAGCGTAAGTGAATACTGAAGCCATGAGCACAATAGAAAGGCTGTTAGTCGCTACTCAACACAATCAGGGGGCTGAGGAGGAAGTAAGGCTACTGCTGCAACAGTTGGCAGCTTAAGGTAGAAGGTAATGGATACTGGTCTTAGATGAAAGGAGGAGGAGGAATAAAGGAGTGACTCAGCTCATTCAGTCGACTTAATGTGGGTTAGCTCCTAATAGGCACGAGGAACAAATCATTTTCATCACTTCCAAGCCTCTTTTTCTCCTTAAAAAGTCAGAAAAAGTAGAAGATGCCCATTTTTGTGAAAAAGCTAGTCATTTTCTGTCTGTGATTTACCATTTAAAATAAAAGACCAGCCTAGTTTTACAAACATTACTGACAGCTCCACAATGGTGTTGTAGCAGACCCTGCTACTTACTGAGGCACTGGCCCAGTGAGACACAGAGAAACGCCCAGTGTCATCTTTCCTCCTCAGTTCACCGCTTGGCATTCTGGTGATTCCTTTGGGATAAATATATTTCCAGCTCCAGCCTCTCTCAAGTTCACCACCAAGTTTAAATTACAATCGAGTTGCATGAAGTTTCATAACGCCTCCTGTATGTTTCAAAAGGGAAAACACAGGGCACAAACACTAAACCACTACTACGTTTAAAGCATCGTAGATTTTGTTGAGTCCACACACACTTTATGGCTCCACAGCCAGGACAAAAACCACACTGGTCCTCCTCAAGTCAAGATGCAGCTATAGACCAGGGAGCTCATTTATAAAACTTTGCGTAGAATCCTTACTAAAACTTGCTTAAAGCCATACTCAGTAGCCAGGTAAACAATGTAGCTTTTAACGTTTTTTTAAAGCCTCTTAACAACGTTCCAACATAGTATAGCCATAAATATATTGTGGAGATTAAAAAAACCCCGAAAGAAATCAATAAAGTAGTTGTCCCGCAGTTCTCTAAAAACGTCAGCCAATCCTATCGTTCGGACCGAACGATAGGATTGGACAATCCAGCTGTCTGTCTGCCGCATTTCCGCACTGCTTGGATTGGCATTAACCCGCCCGGACACATTTTCCGTCTGAACATCCCGGAAGTGAAAGGAGGACAGAATTAGCCGGTGGTCAGTGCTTTCATTTTAGGATCAAAATACCAGAGTTCCCCCAAAAAACACCTTTTCAGCTAGCAGAAAACTAAAAACGTTTGGAGGTGAAAAGAGGAAAAGCTGGGGAACGTTTCTACGGCTGAAGTTAGACTCTGCATTGTTATCGTCGCAAAACGGAGTCCCATGTCCGCGGGAGGCTAGCGTTACAGATTATATCTGACAGGAGGGGTGAGTGCTCCGAGTCGTGTTTCTGTAAACTAGCTAGCGAGACCTAGCTTGTTTACCTGGCTACTGAGTATGGCTTTAAGCTCAGCAAAAAATTTTCAGGTACGCAAATACTATTTCCAATTTATAAAACCCTGCGGATGCACAGATCCACGCAATTCTGCTTTATAAATCGCTCTCAGACCTAGAACTGTGCTCAGCTGTTTTTGGGTCAGAACCCTCCTCTACACACCCACATTCTGACATATACGGTCAATTCAAAGTACCTCATGAATAATTGCATACGCCGGTGGGTTTCTGGCTTTTAACAGTAAATCGTGACAACGGAGAGGTTTAGAAAACGTGATTTCACAGAGGCTGAAACTCGAGGTGCTTGTGGTGGATGGACGGGAAAATGTTTTATTTGGTGAAATGTTGACGGACTACGAGACACGGAAGTGCCCTCGCTGCAGCGCGTCTGCTGTCAGACTGACAGAGAGATGGTGTAGATCTAAGATCTAAGAGAAACGTTTGATGACAGCATTTAATGGAATCCAAAGGAGAAGACACGTCATGTTGTTCATCTTATCAAACAGTCAACCTGTTGGATAAATCGCTGGTTGAAGGGAACCTGAGAACGGCCGGTGACACCGGGTTTTACTGGTTCCGATGGTTCTGTTGATCTAATACTGGACCCAGTTGATCCATAGGATGCTCTAATGAATCTATCAGCTGATCGATCGTCCAGTCATTATCTAGAAATCTCTAAAAACTCTCTCCCATTCATCCGGAGTCTGACTACTGGCTGAGCTGCAGCGCATTACGCACAAGTGTCCCTGCAGGATTCTTAAGTCTCAGAAATCACAATTAATGCACCAATAAGTGCAGCTGTTATATAATCTGAAGACGACTGGATGAACATAATGGGATATTTTTCAAAAACGCGACATATTTTCATTCAGATTTAAATTTTTATTATTTTTAGAGACAGGATTGTTGGTTCTGTGTGCGCAAGGGTCTACAAGTCTTTAATTGTGTCATAAATTCAACATTTTCCATCTCACCAGCTGCTCTGACAGGTTTCACGTCTCCAACATGTGCTTACGCAAGGTTCAACATTTGCTTAGAGTTGTGCACATTTTCCCGCTACGTTTTCTTTTATAAATCCCAAAGTTTGCGTAAAAAGTGACTTACGCAACTTTCAGGCCCATTTTGTGCGTAAGCAAGTTTTATAAATGAGCACCCAGACCCTCCTCTCCAGTACCCTGGAGTAGACCTGTCCTGGGAGGCTGAGCAGTGTTGGAACACACCCTCTGGTTCCCTTTGGGACCACCACCCAGTCTGCCACTCCACAGGAACTGCCAACAATGACAACGCAACGTTGCAGAGACACGCCAACCAAGATAGTCCTACAACATCCATATAGCCTTTATCCATCCACCTCCAGGGCTCCACCACGGTTTAGTTGTTCAACTACCTCAGCAACTTCTCCCAGCTAAAGCCCCAGTTGATGTCAGCAGCTCCCCATTCTCACTGTAAACAGTGTGAGTAAGTTGCTGCCTTCCTTTTGAGAAGAAAGGTGCAAAAACATACCAACTGAGCTCTTATTGAAGTAGCTGGTGTCTCCTGCATGTTTTAAACTAATGTCTGTAGATATCTGATAGAGCGCCACTTCAAAATGACTGAAACATCTCTTTAACAGGTTACCAGTCAGTTAAACAGTTATTCAAAGACTTTGTATACTGATCAATGTAACCATGATGGATTGGCATTACTCAGGAGTGGCCAACCATCTACTACAGCGAGCAAGGACAATGTCTGTGTAGCTGTTAATGAATTATGTGCTCCAAATGGATAGAAAATTACAGTTTGGTAGAATCCACGATCATCATCATGTTTCAGGTCCAACTTGATCAAACTCCTTGGTGTTTTATTGACAGGAATATTTGAATTACATAGCAATCTGTGTGTAACCCTTGAGTCAATCCAAGACCTATCAATCACAATGTACGCAATTACAAACATAATGACATCATGTCTGACTAGAAGCTTAACTAAACACCTCGTGCTCTGCAAGATTCTGAACTTGGACCAGTGTTGCGTGACTTTTATAGCAGTTATAGTCAATAATTCTCTGCTGTAAACGTGTTAAACCCGACTACTGCTGCAAACAGGATCGATTCAGAGTTTATAGACAGTAAGTCGAGGTAACCTCCAACAGAGAAGTAAAAAACTTCCTGACATGAATCGTGGCCTGTTCTTTACACACACACACACACACACACACACACACACACACACACACACACACACACACACACACACACACACACACACACACACACACACACTAGTTTCTCTCTCTTCATCATCTACCTCAGTTTTCCCAGCTCTCCTGAACTCTAGAAAACATGTCTCTGGGAGACAGCTTCCTGTTTGTAGAAGAAAAAGGAGAGATTTCCTCAGAGCGGCTGCTTGCTTGGACACAGTGTTCTACCTTCACACAATCACAGGAACCCAGGGGGCAGCGCACGGCATACTGCATGCAGATGCAAAGACACAAACTTGATGGACAAAGCAGAACTAAATCTGACCGCTAACAGAGCACTCATTCATGAGGGCATCTAAACGATGGATGAACCCCACTTATGAATGCCTAGGCGCAAACATGAAGGCATGCATCTGTTTTCTGCATTACGCTCTCCTGTTCTAATTTACTGCTTGTGCTGTGAGGAAACAGAGTATTCCAGATGTGCAGTTTCTCCTGGTCTTTAGTTTGGCTTCTGCAGCAGATTGTTTCTGTAGATTCTAGTAATAGAGCTATTACGAAATGAATGGAAACACAACAATCTACAATAACATTAGTGCAACTTAAGATAAAAGAAAAGTCAGAACTAAACTAGTTTAGAGGGAGGGATAAAATCCAAAGAAAAGTCTTAGAAATTCCTAGATTTTCATATATTTGTTAAAAAAATAGGATATTATAAACACTGGAATGTCTTAAGATTGCAAGAAAATTAGATTATTAAAGTCATACTCAGTATCCAGGTAAACAATGTAGCTTTTAATGTTTTTTTTAAAGCCTCTTAACAACGTTCCAACATAGTATAGCCATAAATATATTGTGGAGATTTAAAAAAAAAAACACGAAAGAAATCAATAAAGTAGTTGTCCCGCAGTTCTCTAAAAACTTCAGCCAATCCTATCGTTCGGGCCGAACGATAGGATTGGACAATCCAGCTGTCTGTCTGCCGCATTTCCGCACTGCTTGGATTGGCATTAATCCGCCCGGACACATTTTGGGGCAGAACATCCCGGAAGTGAAAGGAGGACAGAATTAGCCGGTGGTCAGTGCTTTCATTATAAGATCAAAATACCAGAGTCCCCTCAAAAAACACCTTTTCAGCTAGCAGAAAACTAAAAACGTTTGGAGGTGAAAAGAGGAAAAGCTGGGGGAATGTTTCTACGGCTGAAGTTAGACTCTGCATTGTTATCGTCGCTAAACGGGGTCACATGTCCGTGGGAAGGCTGGCGTACCGATTATACCCGACGGGAGGGGTGAGTGCTCCGAGTCGTGTTTCTGTAAACTAGCTAGCGAGACCTAGCTTGTTTACCTGGCTACTGAGTATGCCTTTAACTATAATGACTAAAATCATACATTTTGAGAATAAAATAATTTTTGTAGATTAATTTTATTCAGCCTCAAAAAAAGTATTTCTAGAAAGTTTTTTTGAACTAGCAAAAACACAAATCCAAAAAGACAGGATTATATTTTAAAGCAACCTTTTTTTTAATGCAATCCATCCTGATTTATGAAACTCACAAAATTTGTTTTTCAGCACAATTTTGAATCATACCTCTGTTTTAAAATCTTTAAAACGATAAATGATAGCCAGTTTTTGCCTGTGTGTGCTTGTATGAAGTGTTAGCAAAATACCTCATGAACCACCAGTTAAATTTCAATGAAACATTTGGAAAATTGTCATTGGATCTACAGCTGATTAAGTTTTGGAGCCACTTCAATTCAAAACGGCAGCCACAGTTAATCAATTGACCAGTCACAGAAATGGCTATAAGTCAGTTGTTTTACAGATGTTGAGCTAAAATTTGTAGCTCAGTCATTCCCAACACATTGTCTCAAAGTACTAACAGACTGCAAAAGATCTTGTGATACTGAATTTTTCAATGTTATCTTCAAATTTGACCACCAATCATTAGAACTACTCCATCATCTCCCAACATAAAGTTATCGTTTAGTTTTTAAAAGTATTGCTTAAAATTTTATGGCAAATTTTTGACACTGAGCAGACAAATGTAGAGGTAATCAGTCAATTTTAGGCATGATCAGTTTAATTGGTGAGCAGTTTATTTGAAACACAACAACGAGATTTGTATTATTGGCTCATGAATGCATAATTGCCAAGCAGAAATAAAGAAATCTGAGATTTTTCCTGAGTTAGTGAACACACATTCACTAATTCAGTGGCGGCCCGTCTATAGGGGGCGCAACCCCACCAGTCCCAAGAGGAAGAAGAAGAGAATAGGGAATCACAAAATATAAAAACAAACATGAAAATAAAACTAAACGATCCATCCATTATATATACAATAAGTACTGTGTATAATCTGCATTTAGGTGTAGTTTTAAAACGTTTTCTCACTATTTTTTTAACAGACCGATAGGTCATGTTTCTCTGGGATCTACTGCTTACGTCTGGACCGGACGCCGTCCTGAGTTACTGCATTGTTTTCTGTTCCCGTCGCATGCGCACTGGAAATCATCCTTAATGGAAAAGATCGGGACGCAGGTCACTGCGTCCCTGACATGCGCACAACGGCACAGTCAAAACCGGAGGGTTGACCCAGAACTTCTACATCATGGAGGAAAGAAAATGGATATTTATTCAAAGAATCCTTCTTGCCAGCTTGTGAAAACGAAGCTGAATGATTCTATTTGTCCTGATTTAATCAACTCAATGGTGAGTGACTTCGTTAGTTTCTTTTTTCTTAATAACAACGTGTCTCTCGCGGATTTTCCCCATTCAAAACCTCATAGGCGGAGCCAGCGCGACCAGCTGTTCTAAGTCCTGATGACTGAATTTATACCTTAAATAGCGATATGTTTTTGTTGTAGGCTGCATGGTGGCGCAGTTGGTTAGCACTGTTGCCTCGCAGCAAGGAGGTCGTGGGTTCGCGTCCCGGCTCTGCGGCCTCTCTGCGTGGAGTTTGCATGTTCTCCCCGTGCGTGCGTGGGTTTCCTCCGGGTACTCCGGTTTCCTCCCACAGTCCAAAGACATGACTGTCAGGCTAATTGGGCTGGTAAATTGTCCTTAGGTGTGAGTGGGTGTGTGGTTGTTTGTCTCGTTCGTCTCTGTGTAGCCCTGCGGTGGACTGGCGACCCGTCCAGGGTGTCCCCCGCCTCTCGCCCCTTGACCGCTGGAGATAGGCACCAGCTGCCCCGCGACCCTCTGTGGAGGATTAAGCGGCTACAGAAAATGGATGGATGGATGGATGTTTTTGTTGTAGTGTATGCCGAATGTTAGATAAATAGGATACTGTTGATTGAATATGTTGGTTCATGTAGTTTAGCCCGTTTTGATTAGTTTTAGGCTACTTTTCCTTAAAATGCACGGCGCTCTATGGGAGTTTTGAATGAGTGGCCAAAAAATCGTAATTTAACTTATTTTGATGAGACACCTCAGTGGATTTGACTTTATTTTGTTGTTAATTCACTTCATTAGTTGAGCTGATTGTCATGACTTGCTTGGTTAGTGTTTGTGGTCTGAATGAGATGTATTTATTTATTTGTGGTGTCAGTAGAAAGCTAATTGTGAATATTAAGTTATGTTTTTGACTTTGTCAGGTTGTTTTTTCCTTGAAACTCGCACAACTTCTGTTGTGAACACATTGTGAGTTATTTAAAATTTGTATCTGATTATATTTCTATTATTATATTATATGTTATTAAGGTCTCCTTATTTCTTTACTTATTTTTTACTGTTTGATGTGTAGAATTAGACCTAACAGCACCACGTTTTTAGAGAACGGGTGGTAGGGATTTTTACCAGCAAAATATTCATTCAGATGAAAATATTTTGCATGATTTCCTGCCCTAGTGGTGATGAGATGTGATTTTTCACACATCTGAAAACTGACCTGCAAAAATGCGCCCCACCCAAAAACAAATTTCACCAGCCGCCACTGCACTAATTGCTAATTTGCGCTAGTAAAAACAGATCAGAATTTTAAAGTTAATCAGAAATTATATTACTTTAAAAAATATTGTGGTGATTATAGTTATTTGAGATTAATTCTTGTATTGGCAGATCAGATCTGTACAAGAATCAGAAGCTGGAATCGGCCCACGAAACCAGAATTGTTGCATCTCTGTATAGAATTATGAATATACTTGTTGCATTCCTCACATTATCCGTTTATCTCTTGCCAGTCTGCCTGGAGATGAGAACATATTTTGTCCCCATCCTGTCAGTAGCTTCTTCTGCCAAGTGCACCAGCTGTCTGCCTGAGGTGCCAAACGCTGATTTAGTCTATAATTGTACACCAACAAGCACAAAATACACAACCAGGCCTACATGTTAAAAAGAAATGCTGTGGCGTGTCACCCTCCTGTTCTCACAATGCTATGCTGAAGTCATTATTACTTTAGATATCCAGTTACACAGGAGTGCTGAGTGTCATGGAACAAAGCATTCAATGTTCTCACTTTCCTGAAACAGCATCCTCCTGGACATCAGCTTTGACACTGATGCTTCACGCTGAGAGGAAGATGATGCTTGGATGCAGCTGGATCTGGGTGTTTGTGCACTCTAAAGCCATAAAATACTCATGTTTACATTAAAAACCTGCCATCAATTAGGTCCAGGCTGTAAAAGGAGCATTATGCCCTCAATCTTGGTTGCCAGGCGCTATATTTTCCCTTAACTTTCCCTTTTCCCTCTTTTTAAAACTACTAAAACGTGCGTGAAAACTAAATATTTGTACAAATAAAATCTACAAGTTTATGCAGAAATGCAAAAAGACAAGAGCGTGTTTTTTTAGTACTTGCCTGCCAACGGTTTGATTGGCGAGCTGCTTCATCCGATTGAACTGCTTCTTCATTTTCGGTCCCTCGCCAGTCAAGTTTTCCGAAGTTGAGCTTCAGCGCCGGGCTTTGGTTTGTCATGAAGTTCACAGGGCCTCTCCCAGTTTTCCCAAGCCGTCGCTATGACAGGGAAAAACAAGCGAAAGCCATTGAGCCGAAAGCCAATTAGAAATAGTTTGTAGCGGAGCTAGCAGCTGAGCTAGCCTTCTCCAAATAGGAATTCTACAGGAAAGTCTCCCCTTGAGGCGACGGCATGATACGCGAACCTCCTTTTGGGGGGTTTACGGACCGTAAAGTCCCGGAGTAAGCCGTGACTAACTTTCACTACCTCCGGTGGCTTTTCATGGCTCTCCTCGGTCGCTGTCCGGACCGTTAGCTGCGGAGCTAACGCTGTAGAGCTGATAATCCGTTGCGCAGCAGCAGCAGCAGCAGCTCTCCTCTGCCTCAGAGCCGCAGGAAGTAACGCTGGTGCTCCAGCATCTGCCAGGCAGGAGGGCAGCACCACCTCCCCCTGGACGAAATCCACTCTAAACAATTACACTACACTTTATTCACTTGTATGACTGGGACTCATTCAAAAAATAAGTTCCACTAGAACTGTGTGCTGGCCAGTTCCATATAGTGTATCAATAAATCTCACACTATGGGTGTTTCTTTCTTTCTTTATTAAAGTGATAATATGCAACTTTTTCATATTTTTAAATCTTTTCCTTGAGCCAGTCTGTGCTAATATGACCCTTTACAGAGAAAGTGATAATATGCAGTTTTGCTTGTTTTGGGCGCCCTCTGGTGTCCGTTTTAAATCACTGCATTAAAAAGTTACCAGATCGTTTCAGCTTCTAAACGCCTAAATCTACCTGTTGAAATGTCTCCTCAGCCTTCATAGTTTTCTACAGGAGCAGTTATTTACTCCTTCAAAGAAATCAGCTGTGTTCAAGCAGGGAGAGATGGAAAAAAAGCAGGAATCGTGAGCTAAAAACACTCCGGAGCTAGCATAACAGCTAGCCACTTTGGGTTAGCCTAACCTTTTCATTAAAGTGATAATATGCAACGTTTTCATATTTTTAAATCTTTTCCTTGAGCCAGTCTGTGCTAATATGACCCTTTACAGAGTTAATGAAAAGTCACTTAGCCCCATCTGGTGATTAGATCTGGAATACCACGATTGCAAGATCTCCGTCACCGTCACGGTACCCAGGAAGTCATGTGTCTCACGAGGGTTAGGCTAACCCAAAGTGGCTAGCTGTTATGCTAGCACTGGAGTGTTTTTAGCTCATGATTCCTGATTTTTTTCAATCTCTCCCTGCTTGAACACAGCTGATTTCATTGAAGGAGTAAATAACCGCTCCTCTAGAAAACTATGAAGGCTGAGGAGACATTTCAACAGGTAGATATAGGCGTTTAGAAGCTGAAACGATCTGGTAACTTTTTAATGCAGTGATTTAAAACGGACACCAGAGGGCGCCCAAAACAAGCAAAACTGCATATTATCACTTTAAATTTTGAATTTTATCTTTAAAGAATTTACTTAAATAATTTGTTATGCATTTTGGTTTTGTAATCAAAACCCCACCAATCTCCAAAAAAGATGGACCCATTTTTGTTTTCCTTCCTAACAACTCATTCAATGTTCCCCATATTTTAGCATTATCCATTTTGGCCTCTTCAATTTTATTTTGATAATCACTTACTTTAATTTTGATATTCACTTACAAACCTGACCTAGTGCTGCTGAGAACCAGTGTTTTATCAGCAGAGTTTGTGCTTTAGAAAGCTGAAGAAACTTTATGGTGAATATTAGTTTGTGTTTTTCAGCTTGTGTAGGTCAGGTTGCTTTTTCCCTAAAACTCTGACTTCTGTTGTTTTTTGTATCTGATTATATTATTCTAAGGTCTCCTTATGAAGACTTTATGATTTCTTTATTGTTTGATGAGTAGATTTAGACCGAACAGCTCCACATTGTTAGAGAACTGGTGTTAGCTATTTTTACCAGCAACATATTCAGTCAGATGAAAATATTTACCTTCATTCTCTGCTCTAGTGGTGAGATGTGGGGTTTTGCTCATCTGGAAACTGACTTGCAAAAATGCGCCCTCCCCCCCAAACAAGACAACTCAAAGCAGAGGCTGTTTAGAAAGTTATCTGTAATATTTTAACTTTTTCCACAAAAAAAAAAAAAAAACTCTTAAAATTAGTTGAAACATTTGACATTTTGACTGGAAATGACTTTGGGAAATAAGTGAATTCCATTCAATGTGTTTAATTGAACTGGTGCTTTAGTTTTGGTAACCATTTGTCTAGTTGTGGTCAACCAGCTCCAAGAGAAATATGTAGAAAATAAAATCAACTATTGACATTTGACAAACCTTTACAGCTTCTTTGATACCTTGTCTCCTGTTCCAGCTGATGAAAACAACATTAAAGAGTCTATCGTTAACCTGAAGGGTTTATAGAGTCTTCTACTCAAAGGTCAGGGACACTGTACAATCTTTCTCACTCATTTTCCCAGATCTGCTTGGTAGTAAATGCTATTTGTTATAAAATGGTAATATATCAATTAGTGAGCAGAACAAATCAATAAAATCATCTTTTGCTTTTTTCTGGGGACTTCACACTTAGTGATTTTGGCCCTCATGTTGAAAAGTTTGGACATCCCTGCTTTATAGCCAAGCAGCATTTCATCACACGTTTTGGCCGTGTTGTTTCAGGGATTTAGGGATTTCAGCTGAAAACCAAAAAATGCTCTTTTGGGTCATTTTTGGCTGAAATGTTTTGCTGGCCCAAGTATTTGTGCATCTTTAATTGAGACTCTTATTTAAGCAGTGATTTACATGCAGGTAATACAAATGTCTGCTATACAGTCATTTTTTCTGACACTTGTCATAAATCTCAGTTTTCTTTCCTGTCAATGTCAACACAATGAAAACGACACTGCAGGGATTCGAACCCCATCTCGTTTCTGAGAGTACCGTTACCAGAGCCTTTAGTGTTTTGGTGTGACAATGAGGAGGGAAAGCTAATCTGAGAAGCTAAAGAATCTGCAGGATGCCCCAGTAGGTCCACCCTGTCTCCATATTACAGGTGTGGTCCTCTAGGTGTTTGAATCGCTCTTAGTCTGACCCCTGACCTAAAGCCATGTTGCCATGGAGACCCTAACAGGAACGGGTCACCCAGACAAGCAGCTTCAGGATCATGGGTACGCAAACCCCTCCACCACGATAAGGTGACGATTCATCGAAGGGGATATTTTTTTTTGTTTTTTTTAATGATTTTTTTTATTTAACCTCTTTTCTTTTTTTTAATTTAACCTTTAAAAACATTTTTTCTTTGAAATTTAACCTTTTTTATTTTTTTTTATTTAACCTTTTTTTTATTTAACCTTTAAAAACTTTTTTTTCTTTGAAATTTAACCTTTTTTAAATTATTTTTTTTATTTAACCTTTTTTTAAAGTATTTTATTTAGATTTTTCAAGTGTACACAAAATGCTTGTACAATTCAATCCAAAATGTAGATTCAATTAACAAATTGAACCTTTAGATGAGTCAAGCCACAAGATGCAGCAGCAACAGTGACATAACTAGCTTTACAGCATAAATCAAACATGTTACAACAAGATAACAACAGACATAAAGACTGTTGTCGTACACAATATATGCAGTGAATCAAGGCAGTCATAAAGCCTTGTTGCGTAGAAAAAGACCAACTAAAAGAGTTCCTGTCCTGGATTTAGGATCCACTTTAAGCTCGTCTTTCACAAATGACCTCACCTTCTTCTCAGAGTCTGGCCAAGATTCAAAAGCATTATCTTGGACCAAACCATCAATTATCAGATTATTCCGGCAACTCTGATTATCAAGGGAATCCATTTTTGAAGCGAGGTCATTCATATCAGAGTTAGTGCACAGAGATGCCAGCTGCAGCAGGTGAGATTCAAACGAGTCAACCTTCTTCTCCATTGCACCAGGGTCATCAATCTGAGCTTGGGAGAACTGAAGGCTAGTCTTTACTTCCTGCACATCTTTAAAAATCCCATCAGCACTAGAGGAGAATCCTGCATTGTCTTGGTGAAAGAGAGGACTTTTTAGTCTCTGAGATGACTAAAACATCAGGGTTAGCTAAATTAACATCAGCTTTTAGTTCATCCATGTTGGGGAGGAGGCTTTGAATGTGTAAATGCAAAAATCTTAAACCTTTGCGGCTGCAGAAGCAATCAGAGGTCGTTGTCTTGATGCCAGAAGGTGTATCCAAACGTGGAAGGGCTGTGCTCGAGTCTTGGAGTTCATCATGAACTTTACCAATATTACACAATGTTAGCAAACGTAGCGCAGTGTGAGTTCCAACATTTTAACAGTTTTAGGAATTTTAATCCAGCAAAGGTCCTTGGTGTGATGGATTCCGCTTCAGGCATTACATTTTCTTAGGTCTGAAAGATCTGCAGAATCCAGTCCATGCTGAGATTTGGTCCAGTCCACGTTATTCTTATCCTCCTGCATCAGCTTTGTCCTTTAGACCAGGACTGTGGAAGCAACAAAAGGCTCTTCATGTTATACAGAACCCCAACTTGTAATGTTGAACTGTAAGTTCTGTGATCCGTCCCACAGAGGAAGGTCCTGGAGATGTTTTCCATTGAACAAGCACACACACACACACTCATGAAGGGACCTGAGAATCTGGAGGGTGGGGGGAACCCGAGCGCCGGGGGAAAACCCACACAGCACGGATGGAGAGGAGACACAGTCCACACAGAGACACCTGTCCAAGTGAGACCTGGACCTGGGTGTGTCTCTGTGATGACAGTGAGCATCTCTCCACCGTGCCGCCCGTTTTTTTACAAACCAGATACCACACAGCCAAAACACCAGTGTTAAATCAACACCAGAGAGGGTCTATATGAGTCCATGGGATCAAATAGACCCATGGACTCTTTGATGAAATAGACCCTCTCTAGTGTCTAACACCACCAAAACTGGTGTTTTGACTGTGCAAGGGATGAGTGTGATGTGGAGTGCACACAGTAAAAACACCAGTGTTAACACCAGTGATTTAACACTGGTGGTGTTGATTTAACACTGGTGTTTCTACTGTGCACCAAAAATCTTCCCCTGAGAAGCTGAGGTGAGTGTGGAGGAGGGTCAGGTTAGTTGTCCTCGTTGTTGGAGAGGTTGTTCTTCCTCTTCCATCTCTGTGGCTTCCTGAGGCCCAGGAAATGCCTCATGCGCTTCCAAACTGAGGGGGGCCTCTTTGTCTGTGGCTCTGAGGTGGCTGGGTCAGGCTCAGGCTCAGAGACCAGGCTGGGGGGTGTCACCAACGGGTCCAGGGTGCTGTTATCCCTCTCAGAGTTGGACCCAGGGTGGATTTTCAGAATCACAACCTGGTCTTGATCTGGTTCTGGACTGCGGGTGACCTTAATTTGGCCAGGTCCAAATTCCTCAAGGTCTACTGACTGGTGGTCAGAGACATTGTGA